>JAZHYW010004098.1:0-227335 GCA_037355805.1 Ixodes ricinus
GCGTCCGGAGGATTGTCGTGGAAACTCGCGAGAAATCGGGTTTCACGCGGAAACATCTAACTCTCCTGATTCATCTCAATAGCCTTCTGCAGGGCTGCAGGAATACTCCTACAAGAAAGAAGTTATGCCTAATATGCTATTAAGCAGCCTATAGCGCTATGCGAAAAGTTTGACCGCGCGTGAGCTTGACATGTGCACCCTGGCAGACGCAAGCGTTTGCCAAACGGCAAACACCAACGTCTCGAATGGCGGCTATCATGGATCATGATAAACGATAGCCCGACTCTCCCATATGCCAGCGCGACACCTGACGGCGCTTCGGATGCATGTACACGATGTAAGCTTACGTGCGATCAAAATATCACGAAAAGAAGCCGAGACGGCATGTTGGAACAGGCGACGCGTCTAAGCTATCGCTCAATCTATTCGCAATCACCAGCACGTGTTTTCTAACCTACTTACATAGTTTAGTGTTTAGAGCACCAGACGCTGTCAATATATCTGATCTACTCCTGCAAGCTGGTGAACAATAAGCCGCTTTGGGATCTAGCCGCTATACTCCGCGTTGCACTGTACTGCACTTTAAGCGAGAACAAAAAAAAACGAGTACACTTTAAGAAAAGTTTGCGAGTTCACTTTTCTGCAGAACATGGGAACAGTCAATCACGGGGAACAATAGAAAGATCCTAGCGAATGACAAAGCTTACAGTACGACTACACTTCGTCTCAACTTAGCATGAACTAACTGGACTAACTGCGAAGGCTGTGCAAGCGCGAGCGGCTAGCCTCGACTGCTTCGATTGGAGCACTCGCTGCAAGAGCGTTCGTGCGGCCGCCGAGGCTTTTCATCCAAAGTAAGCTAGCTCGAGCTTTTTAGCATGCGTGGCTAACAAGAGTCCACGCTAAGGTGAGATGAAGTGTAGATCTGAAGAATGCGATGTGCGCAGGAACAAAGTGCATGACGTTTGCTTCATTCAGTGTCCCTACACATGGGCGTCCGGAGGGGCGCCCATGGTAGGGACACTGCCCTCCACCTCAGGGATTCCGGGGATATTGACGACGAAATGTTTCGGTGGCGCACTTTTAGTCCGAGCTCACATTGCTGATACATAGTTCAAGAGACAGTCTGCAGACACGGTCCGAGGGGTGTTTCTTCTTTGTACGACGCTCCTGTCAGATTGGTCATTAAAACAAAGCTGTCTGCCGACATTTTCGAAGCATACGTGTATGTATGAAACAAACATGCTTCGTAGACGTTCGAGACGTGTTCGCAGATACTTATGTAATTAGGGAGTTTTAGGAAACCGTTTTTATACACCCGATACGGCACGATGGGCCCTCCGGTACAAATTGCGCATATGCGAGTCTTCTCTGGTAGCGCATGCGCAATTCCAACCGGAGGGACTATCGTACCGTATCGGATGCGCAAAAACGGTTCCCTAACACTCCACTGTACGATGGGCCCTCCGGTACGAACTGCGCGTGCCGCCAGCACCGAAGACTCGCACATGCGCAGTTCGTACCGGAGGGCCCATCGCTACCGTATCGGATGTGCAAAAATCGCTTCCCTAAAACTCCCTATTATGTCTGCAAAGAACACCGTGTCTTTTGAATGATGGATACGGTCGGTGTGACTGCGGCTTTATGGTTCCTACTCGTGACGGCGTGACTAGGATTATCAAGTGTGAACGACAACCTCGATGGTATTTGTAACGAGCACGGCGGAAGCTTGAAGCCATATTGTATTCGTAAAATCAACACTGTCAAAGTTGAGAGTCAGACGTTACCCTTATTTTCGTCAATCAAAACAAATAATTAAAAAAAAAAACTTTGATTTTAATAAAACATTTTAGTGCCCGTTTGGCCAATCGTGACTTACAACAACGACGCTTTTGTCCCGCAATTCCAGGATTGCTCCCGTCCACAAATAAATTGCGCCCCCCCCCCCGTCCTCCAGAAATATAGGGTTTACTATTGTCCGCAGTGATTGGCTTGTCCCGTGTTATGCAAAACAAATAAACTAAAACCTTTTTTTTCTCAGGGTGCAGGCGTGTGACAGTTTACTTTGTGTGTGACTCTGAACCGCGGCTTCCTCCTTCAGTTTTATGCCCCGGTTCGCTTACCCGCTCGTTTCTCTGAGCAACGCAGTACTGGCCGCGACGTGTCGAATTGAAGAATTCGCAAGAAATTGAGATAGGAATCGTATTTGAAGGAGCCGATCAAAATGGGACTAAAATATTGGGAAGGGGTGAAGTGATCAGTGTTGCCATCGCTAAGCATCAAAAATCCGCTAATAGTCAATAAGAAATTCCGTCAGATTCCGCTAAATTCTAAAACATATCCGCTAAATTTCTCGTTAAGACCTATTTTATATAAAAATAAATAAACAGTGAAATTTTGCATGATATAAACCTTTATTATTCTAAAAAGCTTACAAAACCCTGAGAGCTGAAATAAAATATAAAAGTGTCTTCGAAAGGGAGCAACCAGAATACTAGAGGATTCTGTGCTGCGGTTGTCGTCAACCTCATTACAGATGACGCTAAACGCTATAAATGTTCACACTCATGAAGAAAAGAAAAAAAACTCACAGGTCACAGAAAGACACATCGATGACTTCTTCGTCACCGCTGTCGTCGTCTGACATCATCTCCACAGAACCGCAGGTACTTGTTGAGGCACCAGGAAGGTGACTTGGTAGCATAAATGTTGCAGATGTCTCGATTGCACTTGCAAACACCATAATAAGTTCGTAATCAAAACAACTTCTCTGTGTCGCTTCAGCCCCGGTCTTACGACTTGGATGGCGTTTGTTGTTTCAGGCTTCACCTTGTTCCTCAGTTTGGATTTTACTAAGCTAAGCTGACTAAACATCCTCTCTACTTCAGCATTCAAGTAGGGCAACACAAGCATCGACAAGGTAAATCCGGCCAACTCGGCGAACGGGTTTTTCGCCACCGGCGTTCTTGTAGAGGTGAGCTTCATACAAGAACGACTGCGTTGACGATATTTTCTCCCAGTTTATGAGAATAATTCTGCTCCACTGGTTTTTATATTTTTTTTTCGATTTCTTCAAGGGGCACTGTCATCGCTTCCACCAGAGGAATCAATGACTCCTTTAGCACGCACAAAGTGTTTTGAACTGATAAAAGTGATATCTTCTGGAAAACTGCGACACTGTTAGGAAGTCGCTGTCTGATTTGATATACTAGCGTGCTAATTAATCTTCATGCACCTCTTATCAAAGAGAGAGAGAGGGAGCGTTTCAAACAGGTAGCTCAGATATGACTTGGGTTCCAAGTTTTCCTCAAGTCTGGACGTCAGAACGTCCATCTGCTCTCGCGGATTTATGACTTTTAAAATCAAGCATGAAAGCAAAGTCATCAGGTCATTTCGGCACATTTCTTTGATCCATTATTTCGCCTCGAATGCCTTGTTAACCTTCTGGACATTTGTCTGGATGTGTCTCAGAAGAAGCAAGTACCCCAGATAGGTATATAGTCTTCCTGCACACAACACAGCCTCTCCGTGGCATAACACTTTGCACTGCGTATCACCATCTCGAAGTGCGCATTCAGTTCGGTCCACTGGTCTAGGATTCTTTATAGAGCCGTTTCGAGAGACACTTGTGCCAGCCTAAATTTTTGTGTTCTTAGAGGACACAAAAATTCTGTTTTGAAGGACGCTTTTGAGTTGGTGCACTACCGTGAGGCATCCGCTAGATGTCCGCGATGTATGAAAATGGCCGGTCAAAATATCCGCTAGCCACTAGACTTGTATTTTCCCCGTAAAAAAAATGAATACAATAAAATCCGCCAGGTTTAGCGGAAAATCCGCTATAGTACTGGCATCACTGGAAGTGATAGTATAGAAAACAGACTGGCGGAATAGCTGATACAACAGCACGTACACCAGTACACAACATTGGTGATGGAAACAATTATTGTAAAACTGAAACGTATATAGTGTGAACAGAGACAGACATATCAGTGCTCGTTCTTCGCTGTCGACTCGTGCCGTAACTCCCTGAACTATTTCGATGATTACGTTCGTTCGTGCGAAATTACACGCTAGCTCGAATAAAATGGTACACGTACCATATGCGGGAAACGACCGCATACATCAGGATATGAAATATACTTTCAACCCTTTTGCCAAAGAAAAAGATATATATAGGGTGCATAAAAAAAATCCCAATAAAAAGGAGGAAGAGGAGGAGAAAGAGGGTCTGAAAAATAAAATATTTTCCATAAAATAAACGAAACGGTAGTACCAAAACTTACTTTTTCTCTCCTCCGTTTTGAGGGGCAAAGCGATGCTATTTGCTCATTCTTTTGCCCTTCCTCCTGGACTGTATTTTTTTAGTCATGTCCTTTTTTTTTTTGTTTTTCTTTTTGCCTTCTTTTTTTCTCCCCAACCCTTCTAACCCGGCTCGGGGGTCAAAAGGCTTAAAACCCGCAAAGAAAGGCGCTTTTCATCCCAGGAGTTTTTTCTTCTCCCGTTGCCGTTAAAGAACGCACCGAGAGAAAGCAAACTCGCCGCGAAAACACGGCCGCTTTTGGTGGGCCTGGCTTGTGCGCGAACGGTCCCTAGGGTATACACCTTGTTGTACGGAACGAAAGGGTTGAGATGGTTGTCGCGCTTTTTTCTACCTCCCACGCGTCCGCAAGCAGCGCTTTATTCCGTTCACCCCTAAGCTGTCGGTCCGCTGGAAGAAGCTATCGTAGCTCGTTGAGCCAGCCATACAGCTCTCTCTCATCGCGCTATCCCGCTCTCGCCCAAACCCGCGCGCAGCAGCGGGAGTCAGCTGATGAAAAGGAGGCGGCTGATTGGTCCTGCGAGCGTCGTAGCTCTCACCGCACTGTCAGCTCAGCGCTGAACGGAGTATCGAAACTCCCCGAAGAATGCCGTAAAAAGTACTTCGTCCACTCAGCGAGAGCAGCTGGCACGAAGAGCCGCCAACAAGTGATGCGCGAGAAGCTAAGGGACGAGCATATGGCTGGCAATTTGTTTCCAGGGTCTACAAAGAAACATCTCGGGGAAAAAAATATCGTATAAGATGAGCGAGAGTGGCTATAGCGTATGTCCGCAGCTATGCATATCGCCGCGGATCAAAGCCCATAAACTATATATACGTGTACATGTATGGGAGTCGAGAAAGCGAGAATTTCTCTGAACATGCCACCCACTGCGCGCTTCGTTGATGCGCTGACACTGAAGACGGGCACACGCCCAATGCCGCTCGAACACCTGCCGAGGTTATTGCACCCGGCACATACGCTGCGGCGTGGCGAAGGCGGCCGCATTCAAATGGGCCTTCACGTGAACTTGTAGCCTGTGTGTGACTCGCAATAATAGCAATATTGCTATTGTTGCACGTCTAGAGAAAAACATCAGCGAGGCTGATTTTGATGTAGCGGTTTATGTGCGCCGGCTTGATTCGTGCGTATGCTTTGTTGTCCATCAGATTCAGTCAATTTTGCTGCCCGTCGTACGACCCATCCGACTCTCTGTCACGCATGTGCTGCTGCTGGAAACACGCGTGCGACGAAACGACCGAGGCGTCGTACACGACGCGTCGAGAAGTCCGAGATTGCCGGCGCGTAAATTGTCGCATCTGGAAGCTTGGAAGCCATGATCCAACTAAAACTCCGCGTAGCCAAATTCGTTACGAGCCTTGACCTTTTTCGTCCCGCATGCAGCACAATTTTTCGATTCGATTCAATTTATTTTACACCCAGCGTACAAATCAGGGGGTAAGGGGACAGGAGTGAAAGCGACAATACTGCAGCTTGGCGCACTTTACGATGCCGAAACATATGTTTAGAACAAAAGACGTCGTCGTAGTTAGCTTAATGTCACAACTCAGACTTCGTTTTTTTGGTCTAGCATATGTTTCGGCAACATCATTCGCTGAGCTGCCTCCGCAAGTTTCGGTGACTGGCTCTCCAATCGTTGTGCGCGGAAGGTAGACGCACGGTTCTTTTTCTTTCTAGTGCGCCAGAGCCCCTGGCGCTACATTGCCTGCTTGGCAGGCCAGAAAACTTAACAAAATATTTAAACACGAGTTAACGGGCTATATAAAAAGAAATAAGACACAGGTATAGAGAAAAAATGTACAAAGCCTTTCTGTTCGCAAGTTCAATAGAAACGTCTTGCTCGCCTAAAAGATGAAATGAAGTCACGGAGAAGCCATGCATTGAGTGCGACACAGGAAGCCCTATACCTGGTTTCAGCTTAAGTCCAGGCGCAGCCGACGCTACGAGCTAATGGGACCAATTAAGCAGCGTTAAAAGCGCAAGTCATTATGCCTTTTCTGTTTATGATTGGTTCAGCGATGATAAAACGCGTAAAGAAACATGACAAACACCAGATGATGGTGCGCTTTTTGACGCTGTCTGATTGTTCCCATCAGCTTGTAGCGTCTCGACTTGAGGCGATACAAAGTAGAGTGCGCCTTTAACTTTTCGATAACCGACGCCTAGAGTGCCGGCACTCCATTCCCCGATCGCCGCAAGGGCGCCGCCACCTTGTTTCTTAGTGCACAGGGGCCCCCAATGGCGATGGAGTCGCTGACAGTCTGAGAAACGATGAGCGGAGCTCATTGTGTTCACGGCGTTCCTATCTGCTAATGCTAAAATCCCATTGGCTGTGGAGAAATCATAAGATGACAGGGACTTTCCACGCTCAGCATTTCTTAATGTGTCAATGATATATAGTTGCGATTCGAGGATGCCATGTCCTGAGCCTTAGATATATGGACTGTGTGTCTGTATGAGGAAGCTGCAGGCTATATACCGGTTTGCGCTGTCGCGGAACGATCTTTTCCCTCTTTCTATGTCCACATTTCCAGGAGGATGAAAAACGAGTTTCTTGCGATTTCGAATAAACCTTTAGATAACTGGCAACTATGATTTCAAGCACCGAGATAGTCAAACCAGTTGAACCGTGAATTTAGTGCAACTCTGGAGCACCTCTGGCTTACAGGTCTACGGACCGGTGTTCCGAAGCTGTCAAAAGCGCGTCTGTCTTTCTGAGCCTTGACGAAACCCCACCGTTGCAGTCGCCCCTTTTGTGACACGCGCCTAGAGGAACAAAAAAGGAAGAAAGAAAAAATCCTACGGGCGCGACACTCCCCCGTCGCTACACCTCGGACGAGCAGAGCTGCTTAGCCGCCACGCTCATTCAAAGCCTTCCATTGTGATGCTAAATCCTAACGGTGTGACCTAATATCGCGCCATATAAAGCAACAGCACGTCCCCTTCCCGAGTCCCCGCACCTCCGCGGGGCCCTTTGAGCATAACAACTTCGAAAGGATAATGAAAAGAGCGGGAAAGGAGGGGGCAGAGAGACAGAAAAAGAATCGAGCACGCGACTCAGCACGCGCAGCCTCGAAGCCAAGAGGCACCTCCCGGGGCCACGCAACTCCGATGCCTCCGGGATAAAAGTAGTTGGCGTTGCGCGGTGGCCCCTCGCTCGCTCTTTGCAGTTCCTCCCGGCACAGTTGAGTAAAGAGCAGATGGGAAGAGCAGCAAGAAAGCAAACTCGGCGTATACGCGTGCTCCTTCTTTCACGCGCACGAGACCTTGCCCTTAAACGTGCTTCCGGGTGCACTGGGAACGTCTCCGGAACTGAACGGCGCCGCTGCACGCTTCCGAGGAGGAGCGAGCAGCTCGTGCCACCCGCCGGGGTCTTACTCGAAGACCGAGGGTGCGCGAACACCGCACTCGGGCACCGGGTTCGCGGGGCAACGACCGGCTCTGACCTTGCCGCCGTGGTTCCGAGTGAAGCCCTGCCTTCCTCCTTGACGCGTGTGCCTCTTCCTTCTTCGTTCCGAGCCATCTGCCTCTTCAGGTTTGTCTTTGCGGGAGACACGCACCGTTAGGTTATGCGAGACGTCAATCGCGCCGCAAAGGCCGTCGGAGGTGATCTTTCGAGTTCCGACTGCAAGCTGGCGCCGCCGGCTCGTTATGGTCAGAGTTGTGTGACGGTACTTCGGAGATGCGTACAATTGAGCGCGAACGCTTTCGATCACTCCTTCGACAGATAGGCCCCCCTCCGACAGCGTGTGATTTATATCTCTTACGATGTTTGCGGGCAGCTTTCTTCCCTTCCTTCCTCGTTCGGTTGGAGAGGAATGCATCGCCGTGGGTTATGCGGAAGCCGAGGACGAGCCGGATGCGAGCGAGTTAGCGAAAAGGTTTGTGGCTACCGGTATATGGTTGCTGCTGATCTGAAAATGGGAGCCATGATAGTTTTGGCTGCCCCGTATAGCTACAACGAACGTGCGCATAAAAATATAGTGCTCATATATGTCGGCACTTGAGTAGTAAGAATGTTTGTACCTTTACCCATGCATATTTTTGCTCTCGGGCTTACGACTTTCATGGACGGTAATAGTAATTGTGTTGTGTGTTTCTGCAGACAGTGGGAAGTTAGTGAGCAGCCCCAGTGGGCGTATGGTGTCTTTGCTGTAGATGAGAAATTTAGTCAGTGCAGTACCACTGCCTTTCACGTGCATCAAGCAGTAGCGATACACGACTGCGCGCCGGTACGATGCCTATCCAGATCGAGATAAGCAGGGATGGGGATTTTAACCCTGGATCCCTGGGTTCTGCCGGGCGAGCTCTGACTCCACATGTTCCGAGCAGCGAGTGCGCTTACACACTTAGCCAGCGATCCCTCCCCCCCCCCCCCCCTTTCCTGGACTGGATGTAAGGTGCTGCTATTTTGGCGTGAACTTCAGTGAAACGTGAGCATGGCTGTTATCCAAGTAAAATTGCAGACTGCGTTAGGACAAAAATATTGAACACTCTTGCGATAAAGGCACAAAATATTCAGTCCATCTGAGAGTGGAATCCAATGAGAAAGGGGCATCCCGATGCCACGCTGAGGGGCATTCAAAGCTTGACAGGACTCTCGTTCGGAGCCAGGCCCATGACGAACGGGCAGTCAAGGAACTGGCCGGCTGCTCTCCAGAGCGGGAAGTGTTCACACCTTTTGGAACGGAAGCTCTCGAGGTGCCCAGCATCGGAAGGAAGGAAGTTCTTATCCACTTGAGAGCTTCCCCAAACGGCGAAGGGTCAACACGCATGTTCTTAAACTTGAAGAGGCCGGGGGCATGGCGGAGTCAGGAGTGGTCAAGCAAAGGCCGCAGGAAAGACACGTCGTCAATGCATGGCAGACGTGGAGTGCCGTGTACGCCTGTCCAATATCACAACTTTCAGCCGGTACTTCTAGTGACTCGCGTTTCCCCTGGGTTCAGAAGAGGTTCGGAGTGCAATGAACGGAGATGTGTTTTGCGTTTGAACTCAAAACCCTTTCACCGTTCTATCAAAAGTTAAATGTTTTTAACTTTTTCTTCTTTTTGTTCTTGCATTTCGTGGCTTATATATGTTGTTAGAGTTTTGCGGTCAACTCTTTCTCCCAGTTTAGTACTAGCCAGGAACGAGAAGAACACGAGTTTCGAACTGATGCTTTCTAGATTAGCGGTTCTTAGGACATTCTGAACATCCGTTAATTATATGAAAGTACGTATTAACAAGCTCTTTGACACTGGGCGTATACGGGGTGGTTCAACGAACACAGGCCGAAAATTCCTCAAGGAAAGACGAATGATGCTGTATTTAGTATTGCAGATGGTCTAATTTAGTCAGGTACAATTGCGCTTCATAATTTTTATAATTATACCTTTATAATTATTTAGTTTTTCCGTAACTAACTTTTTAGTTGATGAAAATAAGTCTATAGTTCCAACGAGGGACTTGCTGGGTATCATCATCGCATCCGCTGAGATGAGATCTGACGTCAC
The DNA here is from genome assembly GCA_037355805.1 of Ixodes ricinus. Classification (NCBI taxonomy): domain Eukaryota; kingdom Metazoa; phylum Arthropoda; class Arachnida; order Ixodida; family Ixodidae; genus Ixodes; species Ixodes ricinus. Next base: position 9,812 of record JAZHYW010004098.1, read on the forward strand.
GGACGGATGTCACGTCAGGGGCGAAGCGCTGCCCAGATATATTTTGTTGACCTAATATTCTCCATTTCACCAAGTGATAAACATTTCTTCCTAAAAGAAGCTCATGTATTTTTTTTATTTTTTTCAAAAAGTTGTTTTTGGGAATTTTAGGGCGAGGGGGAGGGGGGGAGGGAGGTTTTGCTCTTGATAACATCTTGATAACATGACTATTCAGTGTTAGGCGACATTTACTGGTATTCAAGAAACAGTTCCGGTGTTCTGCGTGTTTATTATTCTTTTTTTTTTTGACGCTCTCTCCTATTATAGCCGCCGTTGTTATCGAAATGAACAGGCAAGTGCACCATTTTACAAAGTTTTTAAAAATCACCCAATTTCCACGCTGCACGAAGTTTCAATTTGCTAATCAGCCAGCATATTTGTGCCAGCGCCACTACACTAGCCGCACTGCGCCCATGCAATGACGTAATCAGGAATGTTTTTTCTTTAAAGGGGGGGGGGCTAAAGTCGCTGGGGTGTCCATGACTTGGGGTGCGGAGAGGGGAGGGGAGTCAAAATGCATGTGTATATTATAGAGTCGGCTGGATTTCGGGGTTGGGGGGGGGGGGCTGGAGCTCCATAGCACCCCCCCCCTGGCTGCAACCCTGCGCCTATGCACAGCAGCGTAACTGGAGAAAAACGTCTACGCATGGCTTGCCCGTGACGTGATTGCCCTTCGCTGGTGGTCATTCCTATTGTTCTTTCCGAGAAACACAAATTTGAGGTGCAAGATGTGTGCTGCAGAAGGTATATGTACGCTCAGGAGCAAAGCCACCACAATGGCAGATTATGCAACTTCAGTGCAAGCTGTGTATAAGATGCCATATGACCTCCGAGACAGCGCGTGCACGACTGCCTCCTCCGTCGCTCCATTCCTCAGGCCGGTTCAGTACCTGCCTCACAAAAATAGCGGTTATTTCTTTTTTCGACGTCGTTCCTTTAACTAATTTCTGCAACTTCTCAGTAATACATACAAAAAAGTACTTTTGGCAATCTTGGAGGATATGCTGAGGCGCATTCAGTGATCCACCGGCTCTAAAAGGCACTCGCTCCGCGCTGAGGGTTGACGGGACAAATGTACTAACCCGCCCACGAGGCGTGAGCTCCGCAGGGAAGACCGGAGACTGCCCACAAAAGGTAAAGCTTCGCCCACACAGAAGGGGGTTGCTGTGTCAGTGACCTTCTGCTGGTGACATACAGCAAGGTGGCAGGCGCAAGACATCATTCCAGGTAACAGCATGTGTGGCAACGAGCGCGACCAGAAGCGTTGGTGCGATCAGCCTTTCACGTTTGACCAAGAGCTCAGAATGGCGTTTTTCGTAGGATTATTCTGCTTTCGCCGAGTGAAATAAGGGTCAGAACGCAAATTTCGATGATAAGAATGAGATGACTCCAAGTTTCCTTATCTTCGCGCACCATCGGACTCTCCCCAAGTGACGGAAAGTAGCCGAGATCCCAAACATGGAAGCTATAGACTCTTGGTCATGAATCCCATGATGCCACCGAAAAGTGTTTCCCGCTGTGACGCCAGAGTGGTGACACCATTCTCCTCCGATAATATTATGGTGCTCACAGAGGCTACTTTTTTGCGGAATCAAAGCCAGCTCTTGCTCAAATCTATTTAACCTGGAGCAGTCGGTTCTAAGTCGGAGGGACAAGTGACAGGATTGGAAAGGCGAAATTAGATTAACTGTATATTCTCCGCTTCCACGGCAGAGTATGTTGCAATGGTCCCAAACATTGGCCTCCGAGGTGTGCGGGGAACGACCGTCGCTCTTGCGGGAGACGCGACGGGTGCCACATGAGGCGGCGATTCACCGCGCAAGCGCCATCGTGTCGTCTCCCGGATCCCCGGAAGCGAGCGATCGCTCGCACCGCGTCGTTTAGCTTGTTTACGACCGCTTTGAAACTACTCGCATTACAAAAATAACGAAACTACACATATCTAAGTTGCACACACAATGTCCGAAGGCTCAAAAAGTTTCCTGCTCGTTGACATACTCAAGTGCAAGATGTACATTTCGCGAACGCAAAGCTGTAAAATGTGTCCTGCCCAAGCCCCAGTCCCGGCGCTCCGCAAGGCGCGGGGCCCCGAGGCTGGGCTGGGGATGCACGGGGGTAGCGGGGTGTCAGCGCTGAACGCGCTGAAACGAACTCAGAGAGTGCAACCACTCGTGGAGTGCCGGCTGAAACGAACCTGCTCCACTCTGCGAGTGGGCAGTGCACGCGTGGGATCGAGTGCCCTGAAACGAACTCGCTATTAGTCGGTGAATCGGCTAACCAGCGTTACTAGAACTCAGTTGGGTAACTGCCATAGAGCCTGCTTTGAAAAAGTGGCTCCGATCCGTAGTCGAGAACCGAACTAGAGGCGCTCGTAACGCCGCCATTTCTCCCGCAGCGGCCGCTCCGGGAACTACATGGCTGCACGTACTGGTCCAGGTCGAGTCGCGGAAGCGCCAGTGGCGCCATCTCCTAGTAGCTATATCAATCAACCTTCATGTTTTGACTCGTCGCTAAAGGGCGGCGCTGCTATCGTATCCAGTTTGGTCTCGGTGGACGCGAGCGGTCCGGGTTTCAAACGTGAGTTTCCCAACCGAGTGTTTTAGTAACGTTGCGGCTAACCAAGAATGGAGGTCAAGGAGAAACTGCTCATTCCATGAACCGGAATGGCGACCATACGGGGAGCTTGGCGCTACTCTCCGAGGATCCAGTGACTCTAGGCCAGAGGAAGAATGTTTTATGAGCAACGTACGGGGGACGTAGTGTGAATCAATCGATGGCTCACATTCCCCTAAACACAGCCGGACAGATCGGGTCCTGCACGTAACGCCCTATAACACCTTGTGAATCTCAGGCGAGCTCCCTTAGTGTTAATAATCAGACCACTGACACTGGACGTTGTCAACTGCGGACAACCGAGGGTAGAGAGCATAGATTAAAGAGAGGATTAATCTCAAACCTCACGTGGCGAGGAGGAAAGCAGGCGCAAAGGCAGAGACGCTTGCAGGCGTACAGCGCCTTTGCCATCTCCTCGCAGCTCGTATGGCAACGCAGTTCGTAAACCACCCCGAGGGTTGTACCTTTGGTGCCATCTCCCGGTAGACGCAGCAAGCATACCACGGCATCGTGTTCTTTTTCAACTTTAACGAGTAATACATTCTAGCTTCGCTCATTTGTCGCGTGAACCATGAAGAATAAAGCATTTTTGGACCAACCACTTTTTTGTCTTTTCGCAAAACTTCCAATAGCAATGATTTTTCTCGTGGAAAACTGAAACACAGTACTTTATAATTATTTTAATATAATTCTTGCCAAGTACAATTAACATATTTACCTTGTTTATATTTAGCACTGCTGAAGAACTAAAATGACGAATATAAACATCTTAGGTAGGTTTTGGTGCCGAGTGCCCCGACGGAAAGGACTTCAACATTTAGGACGGAAGCTACTTGGTCATTTAGAGGCACCATTTGACTTATTGAGAACTGTATATATATTTATGTTTAGACCTAATCTGTGCTGGTCGACATAAGGTCTGGATCGTTACAGGTGGAATGGACCTGCTGTTAACCAAAAGATCTTTCAATGGCGTCTCGAACAAATATACTACTATCCACACTTCCAGTGCTTCACATACACCAAGTCAATTTTGCACCCACCTTAGCATTGCTATTCACAACTCCAACGCCCTACAGATGGCCGAAGAGATGGGGATAGATTTTCCATGCAACTGCTCGCTCATGTTGGTCAATGTGCTTAAATTAATTTATCTGGCTTCAAATGCTAAACGGGTAAGGCAGGAGCATATCACAGGTAGATGGAGATGTTGATGTGCATTAGGAAAAACGAGCATGTTGTGATGTTTTGTGGAGGGCAAGTGCATTTTGAGTGCTTGTCATGTCATTGCGTGCGGTAAAATAGTTTTGTGGGTGGTGAAAATATTGCAGTGTTTGCCATGTGCCTGGCCACCAGTGCTCTAAAACTTGGGCCGCGCATGGGTGACCATCAAGCACCTGTAGAACAGTGTTCACAGTATCTCTGTGTCAGAGGCTCGCAGCTCATTACACACCGCTGCAGTTTTAGTGCATTGGAACACGTGATTATTCTGCATTATGGTTACTAATCGCCAATTTCAACATAGCATAACCGCAGGATACCGTAAAGTGAGGCATTGCGCCCAGAAGTTCGCGCTGCACCTTTGAAGAATGATTTCCAGCACGTGCCATAGCGTTGCCGTGCCTATGGTATAGCCTGCGGCAACGCTGCACAATAACTGCATAATAACACCATCGGCATGTCCAGGGGTTTTATTTTTTTGCTCTGTCAGAGTAAATATTAAACTATACAGTATTTTACACCCGTGTACCGTTATTTGTAGACGCGACCCGCCTCGCCGAATTGCTTGTTCAAAGCACACCTCACAATCAATTCACAGAAGCAACTTAGAAATGCTGCGAGTATTTTTTAATTGGCCTTTGTAATTAACTGAAAGCAGGTACACATAGTCGGTCTTCGAGAAGTGCTTGAAGCAAAGCGTTGTGTTCCTTGTCACGGCCTTTCAGAGCATAAAATGTGAACCCATTCCCAATGTCATCCCTTGAAAAACCGTTGCACGAGCAGTTCTCTCTTTCTCGAAAGAATATACTTTTTCGTAAATCGTATGCAAGAGCTTTGTACTACTTGTGGGAGTTTTTGCCATCACGTTGAGCAGATTTGCTGGCGACCGCACGACCCGAAATCCGCAGCATACGCAATCTACGAAAAATCCTGTGAAATCAGGCAACTGCGGTCCTTCGTGCGACGCTGTTACGAAGCCGACCACAATTCCTATTTTAATGCACTTGGTTTTTCCGTGTACACTTCTCGAAACCCTACCCCTGTAATGGCCATAGGCCAACAGTATCAATAATTAAAAAAAAAACCATGATGCACGAACAAGCCGACCAGAACAACAGCACTAGGCAGAGAGTCCCCGCTCATCTGGTTCTTCGTTCGTCCACGAGAAGGCGAGTGGCGGGATGGAGTTGCGAATATTCTTTTCTGCAGCGATATCCCAACTTGAGGAACTTGTAATAAATTTTAGAACCTCGAGGTGCAGTAAACTTAAAATAGGATGCTTTTTTTATTTTTAGGTTTTATGGTGCAGCGGGTTGTATCATGGGTCTTGGCGCACACATCCTGCAATGACACCAATATGCCAAAACTAAAAAGCCTAGTCTTGACAATTGCATTTTTGCGCACGGATGGTGTTAGCAAAGCGATTTAAAGCACAATAGAGCAGCGGGCAAATTCTACCACTATTTTTAAAGATGCACATATCTTTTTTTATTTCACAAATGTTGAGCATATTTGACTTAGAATAATAGATATTAGCCCTTAAAATAACGTCACAATTTACTGGCAAATTTAACCCTAAGAAATTCCACAAGGGCACGTATCTGCATAAAAGGGCTCTTAATGGCAACCAGCAAGGACGCAGCGTCCTCATATTTCATCCCAAGCAAAATAAACATCAACAAAAATTAAGCATCTTAGCCTTAGGGAGATGAGTGGACACCCCAAACACCACTGCCAACCATTGCAATTTACAGGGGCGTTTGTGGAACCTTTTTGTGGCTTCTGCAGAGCTATTGAATTATTTTACACGAGGTAAAATGTTTCCTATATAACTGACTTATACTTATATTGTCCTTGATTTTAATTATATATTATATTCGCAGTAATCAACTTTCATGTTTTGACTCGTCGAATTATATACTTATATTCTACAAATGAATAAGCCAAGGAAGGTATTTGAGTGTTTCTGGTAATTCTTCCCAGTTGAAATATTGAATCAATGTGGCGATGCAGGCGAGTTGGTTCATGATTACAACTGGTACCAGCATGCAAAAACACAAGGACAAAGGGAGGAATGCACAACACGAGCGCTCGTCTTGTGCATTCGTCCCTTCGTCCTTGTGGTTTTGCGCTTTGCTACCAGTTGTAATTAGAATATTGTTAGAACGTGACACACTCAGCATATTATTTATTGTTAAAAACAATTTGCCGAGGAGTGAAAATAAAATGTAACTATTAAGTGCATCCATATCTCCTGGGTACATTTTGGCATGAACAACTCTGTCCTAGGTACAATTTTGAGTAATCTACACAATTCCACTGATCATTTGTTTGTCAGTCAATGACTTTCAATGTACATGTAGAAAGACGAGAGCTGCATGTTTGTCTCAACCTTTTAGCTTCCCTTATTTATATAATGCTGAGCTATATCTAGGGCTCCGTGTATTCGGATAAATCCGAATACTCCGAAAAAGAGCCGCCGGTAAAATTTTGGTCAATTCGGATTCATCCGATAAACTCCGAATATTTATGTGTCAATGCCACTCGCCACTCCCACCCCCCCCCCCCTTCCCCCCGGCAAAAGAAAAAAGTAAAATACTTTTTTTTTACAGTTTGACCAGCACAGATAAAGGATAAAACGCGCTTGTATCAATTGAAATATCTTCAGTGGAATTTGGCGTTGGTATCATTGCGATTAGCAAAACTAATTTCCTGGGAAAATTCCACCATAACTACCTTTCAAATCTCGGACCGCTGTCAAAAGGGGTCTTGCCGCTTGTCTCTTCCAGGTTGATTCAGGGCAACGGATCGTTCGTAGTACATTCGGGTCACGACAAAAGCCACTCTTTTGGTTTCCAGTTTTGGCGATGCGATTTGTGATTTAGAGAAAGGAAAGGGTATGTTTTAGTAACAGTGAAAGCTATGGACCATAGGGATTGTATAAAATTGGGAAGAGGGGCAGTTCAAACTCTCTATTACCTCCTTAACCACTCCACCTCGCGCGGCCGCGGGCTAGATTGATGAAATTGGATGGGATGACTACGAGCTTCGTAGCGACTACCTCCGGGAGTTTATCGAAGCGCCACTTGTGTGTGACTTTTGTCGCGCATAAATTAGTTTTGCCAATGGCAATGGTACCAACGCCAAATTCCACTGAATATATTTCAATTGATACAAGCGCGTTTTATTTTTTATCTGGCATACGTTTACATACGGTTATTATTTATTTATTTATTTTTAATAGGAAACACAGCGAAATTAAGCTCCGAATTTCGGAGAATTTGGAATAAAAAGAATATAAACTCCGAATCTTCGGCAAAAAATATGAAAAACACATAAATCGAAAAACACCCTCCGAATTTGACGAAAAATAAGCTCCGATAACACGGAGCCCTAGCTATATCTATATAGCTCATAGCAATTAGTATTGATAAAATATGACCTATAGATACCAATTTGACAATGCCAATCAACTATAGTTATAGGTTAACGGGAACTTCTGGCTTGAGAGAGGAAATTACGTCAGTGATGTGATTGGCCTAAGCCATTTTGGCGCACGTTTCGGAGCAACAAAAACAGTGTTTTGGAGCAGCAAATGTGGCCTTTGGAGCAGCAAAAGCGGCTTTTGGAGCAGCCAAGACAGTGTTTCGGAGCAGCAAAAGTGGATTTTGGAGCAGATATGCTTAGGAAAATAAAAATATTCGTTTTTAAGTGCTGTACAAACAAAGGGCACTTTGTGTTGTGTTCTGATGTGACGTGTTGTGACGGAACTCGCTGCTCTGTTTTTACTGCTCAGACATCCCACAAGTGTAGTGCTGTAGGCATTGCCAAGCAATTTCGAAAAACCGCTTGCCACCGTTTTACTGGTTTCTGATGTGCCAGATTTTCGTCAAAAGTAAGCAAACGTAAAACAATGAGTTGTAAGCGTCCCAGCTGGTGCCTCAGTCACGCAATCATGTTCGCATGCACGTGAGGCCAACTTCGGCAGACTTGCTGTTGGGCATGCTTCGTCACGCGAGCGCAGACAACGGCTGTCCGATCGAAACCGAAACCATGCTCCTCAGCTCCATCGCTACCTTATCCCCAAAATTGTACACAAAACGTAACTTTCGAGCATGCGACAAAAACAGTCCAGTGGCGCGTGCTTGCCAGGTCGGCAAACAAGGTACAAGCTAAACACACAAAAAATAAAGAACCTGAGTGCATCGATGCAAGACATTGCGAGCCAGCCTCAAAACGTTCTTGGAGCACTTTGAGCAACGATTGAACTCGAGACAAGCAAGCGTGCTGTGCGGGTTCAGCTTGCAGGCATTGCCTTCTTTGCTTTAGCTCGCTTCTCTTCACCAACTTTCTTTCACAGCAGATCTTTCACGTACCGAGGTACCTCTCGAAAGAAGGCCGAGAGGAATCTAGATAAACAATACTTTGACGGAGCAGTTTTTGAATTAAAGTTGGATTTTTGTAGGAACGTATCATTTAAACAAGAATAGGAATGTTGATGAACATGCGGTGGTACTTAGTTTCATCTTAGAAAGTACCATATCTGCAGTGATGTGGGAACGGCAACATTCGACGTCGCGCGACCACGGTCACCGAAAGTCACTGACCAAATATAGTTTTCCCACGGCCGTTGCCTCAGTTCACTAAGTAACTCCTGCTGCGCAAAAACATGGTTTCGTTTCACAGCATGACGGCATAGCTGGTGCCCGGCACGCTAGCGTCGGAGCGTCTGCACACATCCGTGTCTATCGCTGAAAACATAAAAGAGACGAGACCCACAAGACGAGACGCGAAACGCGAGATGCCGGGAAAACCATGCAAGACCGGGTGGACAATTGATGCACGGTACTTTGTCAGGTGGCCGCTTGCGCCACATATCACACGCCTGCTCAATTACAGTACTCAGTTTAGTTTCGGTTTTGAAAGGCGACCTAAATTGGTCTTTTGGAGCATGCTTGACGCAGATTACCCATATTTTGGCGAAATGTAGCAGGATGCTAGCAGGGTTAGCCCCTTGGCGCAGTTTGGTGCAATTGGCGCAGCAATCACATCACTGTACTTAGACGAAACAGACCGCAAGACAGATTCTCACTACTATTTGCAGTAACTGGCTTACAAAAGTAAAGCACAGAATACACTGAGAATGAAACATTTAATCGCTTTAATAATCAAACTGCCCAAGTGCAGTTTCTTTCAAACCCAGATTTCTTTAAATAAAAGCATGATGGGTCGATTGACAAAAGGGAACGGCAAAGTTTGCCACTGGAAAGTTTTATAGGAAACAAGCATCACTAGTACAGTTGGCGGGAACAGAGCTCGATCATGTGAACTTGCACTTGGAGAAGTCCATCTCAGGGTGCTGCTCCATAAACCTGAAAGAAAAAAAAATACTTCATTTATCTTGATCGATACGGGTAAAGTCGGTGTACATGGAATTTTTCCATGCAACTCTTTGGGGATTGTGGTAGACATTGCAGTTTTTTCACCGTAATTATAGCATGTTATTCGATTCCAAACTCTGTCAATTTTTACGTGATCAATTGCATATCTTGAATTTCTTGTTTCTTTTCCCATAAACCGCGAATGCCGTAACGCAGGCAATCGGCGCTTGCTTTTGGACAGCTACTAAGGACTACCGTGGTAGGGACAAAGCCAGTTAGTGTGCGGCCACCCCTTAAGTGGCACAAAGGTAGAACGTTGAGCTTAGAATAGGGGAGGTGAGTTTGGTTCCTACCAAGGCATTCAGAATTTTGTTTTTTTGTTCTTAATTTACCATAATTTTTTTGATAGATTGTCCTCTGAAATACTGCATGTGGTGGTATACGTTTCATAACGTGGTGTTCCGTCACACTTTCCTCGGGGATCTCTGCCCTTTTACAGTCCGTGTTAAAAAGGAAGGACTCGTAATTAAGTGATACACAGTATGATACTATGATATGGCTTTGCCATGCCAGATGGAGCAAAGGACAGGGCCATACACTCCATTCCTTTCCGTTCGATCGCCTCCAAGGCATATTTGACAGATGCATTGGGTGAGGGGGGTTTCCCCATGGCAATTGTACCAGACTGTAGATTGAGGGAACGAGAATGACCAGGCGTGTCTTCTGAACGCCCGGCCTTCAGCATGTGCTGGAGGTGCACGAGGTGCCAGAGCATTGTCAAAAGTAGAAAGTTTGCGCTGAAGGTGAAATCACTGAAGCTCCTCCCTGGGATTCTCAACTCGTCTGTGACTATAGAGCAGGTGTCTCCAAACCAAGGCCCGCAGCTGGCCGCGTTTGTTCCATTGATGCCCTGGGCCTCCAAGTTGGACATTCGCCGAGAAAGTTGGCAAGATGGCCGACCACTGTCAGTGGCCAGCACCAAGGTCAGGCGCGGCACTGGCCAATCACGGAAGTCGGCGACCTCACCTACTTCTTTGCCAATTGTCCAAGTCAGAGATCCAGCCTGCGGCCTGCTTCGGGCAGGCCTGCTGCTACCGGCACAAAAATAAGCACGCGTGAAGAAACGGTGCCACGATACGCACCAAATGCGCTCACAAAAGAGCTGTATAGGAAGATACCAGAAGGAACAAAAATTATATTTGCCTGTCCACTTTTTTCCTTCTCTCTCGAATTTTTTCGTTTTTCAAGCCCAGCCTCTGGTTTCAACCATCATGTTTAACTATATATTTAGTTGTTTTTTTCTACTTTACATTTTCTTATTTACTTTCAGGCCCTCGAGACAGTGACCGATTCTCGGTCCGGCCCCTTAGCCAAGAAGTTTGGGGACCCCTGCTATGAAGTGTAAAATTTAAAAGGGACCACAAAATGATTTTTGGCCAATGCTATGAAGTGCAAAATCTTAAAGGGACCACGAAATGATTTTTCAACTTCTCTCTTCAACCTTATAGCGAAATGAGAAATCACGTGGTTGTGACGTGCTTGGACACCGGATGCAAGGACTACAAGCTTCCACCATTCTTTTTAAGCACACCATGGAACTTGTCATTCTCAAGTGATGATAAGTGCCGTCACGGTACTCATTGGCCACGAACGAGAATTAAAATATTCGTCGACGGACTGATTGTTGACGAGTGCAAACGCCCAAGTGATGCAGTGCTTGTGGCCAATGATCGAGCTGAGTTCGGTTGATGTGCTTGGGAGCCGGGGATGCACCACAGTGAGAAGGCGGAGAGCTATCGAAGAAAAAGGGGTAAGAAATAGTCCACTATATTTTTTCATTTTTGCACCAAAAAGCAGACTTTAGCTTTCTACCTTTGTGTACTAGTTTTCTTTTGACACACTAAACGATATGCGATTAGTAAAATCCCAATTTATCCTAGCCCCAAATTAATTTCAGGGCACCTTTAAGGGAAATACAACCTCGAAATTCCAATTTAAAAAAAAAAATGTGTTTTAAAAATAAGTTCATTTTTGGTTCGTTAACTTTCAAAGCATAGTGTCAAGAAGTCTAATTTAGAAATATGCAAAGTTTATTTCAAAAAAATTTTCATCATGGTCGCGACCACACGCGATGTCCCACTGAGCGAGACAATTGCAAAATGTGGCGTTTTCTAATAGCGAGTTCGTTTCACACGCACTGGCACCGTTCGAGTTCTCTCCCAGAATGCATCGCACTCGCAGAGTGTTTGCACGGGGAACTGGACTCAAACGAACAAACCCAATGCACCGAGTGCAGAATACTGATGCTGCCGCCATCTATGTTGTAGAAAAGGTACCAACCTCAAACCCGAAACTAGTGCCTTTCTGTTCGGAGTGATGGGTGGGGATGCGCGAGTGCAGTCACCACCAGCGTTTATCTAAAAACGTTGAACGCTGCAAACTGTAGTTTATCAGGGTGTCTAGCAAAATATTATCTTGAAATTCCCTGACTTTTCCAGGTTTTCCCTGACAATTCCAGGTGAAATTCCCTGACCACTGTAGAGGCGCCCGCGCCCGCACAGGTGTGGCCCAGGAAGCATGAAGTGAGGTACTGCGCCTGTAGTATCGTTCCAATATTCGACAAGCACATCCATCAGTTGCTTCTGAGTCACTTTGTTGAGATACTCGTCAAACGAAAACAACTACGAAATGCACACTGGCGAGGCTTGATAGCAGCTTATTCCGAAAGTAGGGCACAATACCACGGCAGACGGTATATCCTACCTTGTCCTTTGCTAACTGAAGTTTTGCAGCGACTTCCCACGCGGGAAACATGAGAGGGACGACTGAGGCCGATGCTGCTGTAGAACAAAGGGATCCGTGAATCGCTATCGAGTTTAAGCACCAAATTATTTCGGCCTTTGTCACAGCGCTCTTCAGTAGAAAGCCGCTCATCACCGTCTTCACACTTGTTGTGGTGGCTGCAGGCTCCTCAGGGGCACACGTGCGGTCTCCGCTACATCCGGCCAAAACGTTCGTTGCTGCCGTAAAAAATGACAGAAAGTCCAGATTGGGAACGGATTGACTGCGACTTCAAAGCAGCTAGGTGCTTTTGCTCGATGCGTGACTGGAAACTGCCGTGTTTCCCATGTTGCTCAAAGAAAACATTTTGCGGCACATTGAGCACTGAGTACTGTGAGGATCACTTTGCACGGGCTTAATCCAACTTGCATATTCTGATATATTCGGATTCGTCCAGTCCGGATTAAACAAGCACTTTCTTGCCGCCGACATCGTCAACGAAGAGGCCACTTCCGGAAACACGACGCTCAACGACACACGTCAATAACCGAATGTATGGCCGCATGGCCGCCAGATGCGCACCACTCTGACGCGCACTTTCGGATACTTCGGATCGGATTGGATTGAATTGCAGTCTGAGGCTTTCCCTTTTGTTACTAAATCTAGTGGCTTTAACTGGATTTAGCCTAGTGTCGTGCCCTTAATCCAATCCAGTGCATGGCTTGGACTGAATTTGTCGGCTGTTCCCTGTGCATCGGGTAGCGCACACTACATCGGGTGAGCAGAGCCCGCGTTCCGCTCTAAACAGTATTGCCTATTTTAGGGCGAAGCTCCTTAAGCCGTGGGTCTGTCCCTCCTCTGTATGTAGCCACTTCGAGGTTTAGTTTATGAATGGCTCAAGAGATGGCGTGTTCCGGAATTAACTTTATGTAGAGATGACAGATGGCGCTTAGCGCATGCCATAGAAGGCACTCGCTCTTGGCGCTGCTCGTAGTTTAGCTGAATGGAGGCAGTAGACAAGGCTGCGGAACGGCGAGCGCGCAAGGCGGCGGCAGCGCGCGCTCGCAGACAGAATCCGGCCGTGCGAGAGCGAGAGGCCGAAGCGTGTCGTCAGGCTGCTCGGCGACGCCGCCAAGATCCGGCCGTGCGAGAGCGGGAAGCCGAATCGCGTCGTCAGTCTGCTCGGCGACGCCGCCAAGATCCGGCCGTACGAGAGCGGGAAGCCGAAGCGGCACGGCAGCGGCGCCAAGAGGATCTGCAGAACGTCAGGAAACTGGAAGCTGCGAGAAAGCGCGCGTATCGGCAGGCAGACCCCGATGCAGCGAGAGCTCGTGAGTCGTCTGCAAAACGCATCAGGCGAGCTCAGCCCGAAGGTGCCGACACGAGGTTTAAGCGAGACTTTCTAGACGTTTCGTTTTGTATACACACACGCACAGTTTCTCACGTCTTTACATGGCGATGAGTGGGCGAACACGGAAGAATCGCTGGTTTACCGACGATTCACTCCGGAGCTTCGCCCACTCATCATCATTCACCACGTGGATATGCTGTGACTTTTTCTGCCCCCAGTCGTCGGAGCCTTTGCTCAGGGAAGTCGATGGCGTTTCTGGCTCAAATTCCCTGACTGGGCTCGCTTTTGACAATTTCCTTGACAATTCCCTGATTTTTCCCGGACCATTAAAATTTCCCTGACAATTCCCGGTTTTCCCGGTCGCTAGACACCCTGTTTTATATTTGCGATGACTTCAAGCAACTCGGCTGTCAGTAGAGATAGTTACAGACGGCGTAAATTTCAGCAACCAGCTGTCTACAAAGAAGCTGGTTGCGATCTCTTGCACCCGCTTACACTGAAGAAAACTGATGATGCTGTCCGAGCAGAAGCTTGATCCGTTTGAGCATGGTATTATGCGTGAACCACCGAAAGGGTACGGCTTAAAACTAATCTGTTGGAATATCCAGCAAAGCGTTTCGTGGGACTTTAGATTTCGATCGTCATTACAGGTGGATCAGATATCCGCCTTGGTGAGGCATCGAGAATGATAGTTTTCTCAAACAAAATACGACGGGGCAAGTTAGCTGACGTAGGTAAATGTTAAACATAATGATGTTGCCCAAGCCTCGGGTGAAGTCACTTTGTTTAGCCTTTTCCGATGCTTACTGGGCAGTCACAGGTTTCTGCTGGGGGAGTTTTGTCGACAAATGTTAAATTTTTCACCCGCACACGGATGGTGATAAACATATCTCGGGGGCCGCTGATGCGTTTGTTCTGAAAATTTCTTCACACACTGGTATATTTCAGCGTCTGTACGGCAACAGAGCCACTTAAAACCTGCAAATAAAGCACGGTTTGTCAATTGCTTCCTTTATAAAATAGCAGACGCTCACAATTCAAGCTCGCATTTGATTCCGTTGCCTGCGGGACCCGATTTCTATCAGAAAATCTACTTTTTCCATTTCGGTTCCGCGACACATCGTAGCCGACGAATCCTCGTCGTCTGCTCCTGCTCCTCGCCGGAGCGAGGCATGACGGGATTGCATTTTGGCACACTCCCGATTTTCTCGGTGCAGCGAGTGCATGCACGCGTGGGGTGCCAGCGCTGAAACGAACTCGGAGAGTGCAACCACTCGTGGAGTGCCGGCTGAAACGAACCCGCTCCACGCTGCGAGTGGGCACGCGTGGGCACGAGTGCCGTGAAACAAACTCGCTATAACTAAGCCCTACTCCGCGCTCGTTGGACACAGGCGAAATGTTTTACCCTCGTCGGAAGCTCCATTTCTCCTAGTTTTTGCCGTGAAAAGCTTTCTGCGTTAGAGGGTGTCTATGGACTGGGAGAGCCCAAACATCAAAGCAGAAAAAACGAAAAAACAACGTTCCACATATGATACGCACAATCACATCGGCTGAAAATTAAACACGAGCCCTGGGATTGGCTGCGGTCGGTGACTAATTATTTATATTAATTGTCTGACTCTTATTCTTTTTCGTGTCTTGTTTTTATATATCTGAAATGAACAACGATATCTTCTACCCTCTGGTATCCAACCCATTATATACGGATTTTTTTATGGTAATTTGATTTTAGGTTTCTGTATCGGAGATGCACCGGAAAAAGATGTCTCCTGGTAAATATACCGTCTAAACCAGGGTGTAAGATAGACCGGTGGGAAACGGCCCATAGAGGCCTACCGCAGCGCCGTGACCGGATTGTGTACTCGTCTGCTTGCGGGTACCCTCGATTTGCGACAGATGGCGCTGCGGCGAGAAGAAAAAAATCTCCGTCAGTTTAGCCGGTCGCCACCGGTCGCCCCACTTGGTCGGCCACCCGGAGTGAGAGTTCGCGGTGCTCCACATAGATGGCGCCACAGGAAAAGAGAAACCCGGGGGTACACAATCGGGTCGCTCATTTGGCTCTCGTTTCCCCACCCGTCTATCTTACACCCTGGTCTAAACGCTTATCACCCAGGTCAAACGATTCGAGTTCCTGAGCTCTGAACTCATATCTGGTGTCTGATAGTTCGCATAAGAGAGCTTAGGCGCATGCTTAGAACGCGATTCGAACCCCAGCAGACAAAATGGCGCCATGCTGAAGACGATTATTAGAATGGCCTATGCTTTCCACCCAAAACCGTTTGGACAATTACTGTGATTTACGGAGCGCAATGTTTTGTTGAACTTGCTCTCTTCATGCTGCTGAATGTTCTGCTCATATTGCTCCAGTTACTGTATTATGAGTCATATTTTAAAAAAAACGTAACGAGTAATTAAAGTAATTTGTTATCAATATTTGGTAACGAAATTAAATTACGAATTACTTCCCAAATGAAGTAAAGTGGCAATTGCAAAATTAATAGAAAAGGTACAAGATTTCAAGTGTTCCCTTATTAGTAAAGGATTACTCCCCAAGCCTGCTGTTAGCTAACAAGTGAGAGCAGCTCTACGAAAAACAACAGTAAGAAAACTTAAGGTATATTCGGCTGGTCGTCTTTGAGCTCTCCAGTTCTATGAATCGGACCTGGAAGATACAGAAGCACCTCAAAATCTGAGCTAGAGGAACGGCGCACCAGCCGAATGCTTGGCCACTTTTCCCAGCGGCCCTAGTGCTGACAACTTCCGCAACCGTTCTTCTCTCATGGCGGAGGCTACCACCCGATACGAAGGATTTAATCAATATCATTCATCTATCCAGCGGCCCCGCCGCATAACCGCATGCCCGCACGAAAATGGCAGCCTTCAACGCGGACTCTGGCTTTCTCTGCGGCCCCCCTCGAGCATCGAGCTTGAGGGGAGGCCGCACAGCACAGCGGGATCTGTGCGGTATCGAAAGGTGGCGGCGTCCGACGCTAAGCCTCTTGGCCGTATCGGCTTCTTTCTCTTTCAACTCAACAGTGGAAGTGGCTGGAGTCGCGTGACCGGCCCTCCGGCACGCGCTCCCACCACTCCCACTTCGAAGTCAGAGCGCCTCACCAGCGCTACGCGAGTCAGAGGACGGTGCGATCCGAAAATCTGAGAGCGCTCTGAAAGAACCTGGCGAACACACTTACCGCTTATTGGGGAATTGTAGTAGAGCGTTTCCGCAGCTCGCTAAGCACCCGCATAGCGCTCCGTAATCCCCCATAAGATCTTGAACTATGCAGATAAGGCTGGCGGCGGGCATGCGCAGGTGCGACGCTTTTTCCGGGATACCGTTGCAGGAGAAGAAAACGGTCTACTACAATTCCTATCTCTCACTGGAAGCGGATGCGCGTTCGCAAAGCGCTTGTGAACGCGGTTGAATAAAAATCCAGTACAATTTCACGCGCACTTGATGTCATCGAGTGCGCGTGCAATTGTACTGGATCTTTATACAACCGCGTTCACAACCGCTTTGCGAACGCGGATCCGCTTCCAGTGTGAATGAGCGGTTAGAGCGCCCGACTTTGAAATACCGAATGGGCATCGGCTTTTCAGGGTGCCCCAAGAGGCTGGAAATCGACCATTCGAATTTACCATTAGAATTGTCTTACTTGTAATAAAAGGGATGCAACTGGAAATTAAGCTGACGAGGCTCCCCTAACGGGTATAAAAGCGGTCTAACTGGGACTATTTGCGGAGCGCAAGCTAAATGTGCTACTTTTGCAGCAGTTCTGGCGACGTCAAAATAACGAGCTCTGATTGGCTCCAATTGGAGGATGGTGGGTAGACCTCATGGAAGCTTGCTTTGTAGTCTACCCATCAGTTCCAATCAGTTCTAATGAGAGCTCGGCGTTTTGACGTTGCCACAACCGCTGCAAAAGTAGCAGACAAACTTGCGCTCCGCGTTCGTTTATCTTGTATTCAAACTCGTCCGAATTGGGTGAAAAACAATTTGAATTAGTCAATCTGGCCTAAGTAAAACTAGGTCAAGAACAATGATCGCATACCGCTGTCTTTTGATGAAACAAGAGGTCAGTAGTACAAAAACAAAGAGGTCTCTATCCTCAGCTATACTGCACGCCACTTTTAAGTCAGGTAGAAGCGATGCTATTAACCGATGAGACGAATCGAGCAGCACCAGAAGATGCATCGTCACGTCGCTCGTTGTCTTTCTGGGTATGCTATCACTGGCTAGACCTAAATATTCTTAACTTTAAACAAAAATTGGGAGCCATTCCACTCTGTGAAGGTGGATGACCAGCGAAGCTGTTTACACACGACATAGACGTGACAGAGACTTTTGAACAAAGATACGAACACATTTATTTTCTTGATCAGTGTTCATCGTGACGAAAGGTACGAACACCTACGTGCCGTTCGCCGCGCCGCTGACATTCTCGTTGCCGTTATCGCCGTTGCTCTTCGTAGGCTCGTTGTTCATCGGGAGTTTGGACTATACGCGACCTCCCCCTTACAACGAGAGAAGAGAAGTGCAATTGAAAATGGAGAACGGCAACTTGATTGTCTGTTTTTTTATATACATTCGCGCGGACGACTATCGCCGCCACGAGAAGCCGGAGGAAAGTAGACACGCGCGACGGACCGCCACTGGCGGAAAGTAGACACGCGCGACCGGACCGCCACACCCGGGAGAGCGGAATGAAAGGAAACTAGTCACGCAAGCGCTTGGAACGACGACAAAGAGAGGGCGGTGCGAGCGTAGAGTTTTTGGTCACTCACACGAAAATTTCTAAATTACCCTAAAGTCACTGGATCCTGAGAAAGTCGTGCCAAGCTCCCCGTATGGTCGCCATTTTGATCCGTGAAATGAGCAATTTCTCCTTGACCCCTCCGTTCTTGGTGATCCGATCTAAATTCGCTGGTGACGGGCAGCTTTATGGAGGCGTTTCTTGTATACCGAGATTTTCCTATCCACACACCGGCGAAACAAGCGTACATCTTCGTAGCACCACCACTGGTGTGTCGGTGCAAGGTGGCACTGAAAAATAAGTTTGCTGTTTTAAAATACGCAAGAATAACAATATAAATGTGAGATATCCCTGGAGATGGGCATGACTGTTAAGTTCATTCATAGCCTCTTCTATATATACTCACACAGCCTGTCAGTTCGATGACGGAGCCATAGAGTGCCCGGTCGCTGATTCGGAGCGCGAGGGTCTGGTAGCACAGAGCATCAAAGAGCCATTTCTCGGGGAACCTGGACGTCAGCGCACAGCTTTTGCAGCGGCGAGGACCTGAAACACACTTGTTCCCTCGGGAGAAGTGGCTCTCCTCTCATTCGTTGTCTGCCGCCCCACCTTTTCCATATCGGCGGCGGCTTCTCGTGGTGATCTGCCAGGCTCTGTCAGTGTATAGGAGGCAATAATTGATGGCATACGCAATGCCAAAGACGCTTATATTGGCAAGGAACGCTTCAGGTACTATGCTACTCAGGGATTTCCCCAGACCTCCCCTAGGAGGGGTGTAAACACCCCCTCGTTTTTCCGAAGGCACCCCCTTAATTCACAACGACTCCTATATTCGCAATGCCCCCCCCCTTTAACCCCCCCTCAAAAAAAAAATTTAGACACCCCCCCCCCCCCTGATTTCAATTCCTGGGGAAACCCCTGATGCTGCTCCTTGGTGATCTTGGCACGACTGGTTTAGAAAGACCCTCTGGAAGCTTCGAAGATTCGAATAGACCAAGATGGCGATTTTCATGGCAACGTAGACAGATTGGCCAATCTCCTTGCGAGTTTTTGGTCGTCTGTATGTTAGTATCGATTTGTGTCCGGCTAGCAGGTAGGGAAGGCAATGGCACTACTTTCCCGGGATCCAGTGACTTTAAATTACCCAACCTTCAAGGAGAATGCTGGGAATGGTGTTCCACGCGCCGCACGCTCACGCCTTCCCCGTATGAAAAATTCGGAATAAATAACCAAAATAAAGCGCTGACGAACGCGCGTGCAGGATACCACTTGTTTTCGGCTTTTGCTTTAGAACAATTACTGCTTGCAGACGCAGGGACTTGCGGCGCGTGGGTGCGGTGCGAGCGTAGAGTCTTTGGTCACGCACACAAAAATCTATGGAACCCTAGCCATAAACAGCTTCGTGGTAAACCTATAGCGCGAACCTACACGATCCTTCTTTCTGTAAGGGAGGCCTTTCTCTCCATTTTTCCCGGCAGACGACGCCATCATCGAGCGTGCGCTAGCTTAGTGGAGATTGTTTTGTTCCTTTACTTATATTTGATTTCCCGCGTGAAATATTTACCTCTCATGTTTTTATTTTTATGCATAATTATTTAATGTTAAAAGTTCCAGCAGTAGTTTCGAAAGAATAGCTTAATTACAAACAGGAATAGCATCGGGTTGCCAGAGAGCTGTTTGAGACGAACGGGCGTAAGCAGACATAATTTAGAAGGAATAGCAAATGAATACGGGTTAATCTGTGACATTAACACATGTGAAAGGAAAAATAAAATCACGAGCGATTTCTACACACTGCAAGTACGTTACGCACTAAATTCAGACCTTTGGGTGCGGTGACATCCGCGTTGCTTGCGATAATGACCTTGAAAAGTGCAGGCCGTCGTGAGAAATGAGAACAGCGAGGGGAATGAGTTTCTTCACTCGATTTAAGAGAAGCACTGCTTCAAATCTAATAAACAGCCATTTCATATATATAGTACGTGAATTTGACCTGACAAACGCCGCAAAACCTTGTTGTAGTGAAATGCAGTTTCACGGTTACCTCACAGATGGCGCCTGCATGCCAATATGTTCTTTCATCTTAAGAGATGGCTACAACTCGGTCCTAAGCAAACGCAAGTGTGTGAACGGGCCTTTACAGGGTCATGTGACAGCATGTGTAATGGCATCGTAGTGCTCCCACTAAATACAGGGGATAATTGTTTTCCCAAAATTTAGTGGCAAAATAAATCTTATTTAGCGACAATATATGGTCACGTGACGTCATGTTGCCACAAGACGTTACAGTGTCATATAATGTCATGCCGTCCGCAAACGTTTGCGGGACGGAAGAGTACCAAACTTAAACAAGTCATTTTAACAGTGTGGAGGCTCAGCATGCAGTGTTTTGGCCGTCACTGAAGTCCATTAGCGGCACAAGGCAAGGAATCTAATTTTTAATGCGTTAGCATTACAACGTTCGCTTTGTCGCAAACCCGGTTGGTCTTTCGTCTGTCAGCGCCGGGGAGAGAGAGAAAAGGAGGGGAAGAGGGTGACAAGTCCGACGCTTCCATTGGTCCAAAGCGCTGACGTCAGCACGCGTCAACCTCACCCTTTCTTCTCAAAGTTGACAAACTGACAGACACCGCCGGGTTTCCGTCAAAACAAGCCCCTTCGTTTTCGTCAAAGTCACGCGCACAGGTGGCGCTGAGACGGAGAGGAGGAGGCGCAACGCAACACCTCATAGATAACAAAGCCGTAGTGCTGAATGAGTTGGCGTCATCAGAGAAGGCCAACGCTGGGCACAGACTGGAAACGAGTGCTACGTCGGCGCTCGGCTTCGAGTCAAGTTTGAGCCCGAACGTTTAAGCGATCGTCCTGTCCAATCTGTGCCCAGCGTTGGTCTTCTCTGATGACGCCATTTTATCCAGCACTATGGCTTTGTTATGAAGTAGATGTTGTGCCGCGTTGCGGTGGAATACGGGCGTGCTCAGTTGCCGCTCCGCCGTCGCCGGTTGTTCTTCGCTCTGGGTTTCCGTATTAGCGGTGCGGGGGCCGTGATGTGTGTGTAGTTAAAACGATGGGTGCGGTTCCCGACACGAGTGATATGAAAGCGGTTCCTTCCACGTGTGGTATGGATGTGGTTCTTTTTACGAGATGCATTGATGACCGTAGCCAAGGCCGTCGACGTACTACAACAGGCAAATTACTGAAATACAGGAAGATCCACTGGTGGACTCTCAAGGAATTTGGTAGCATGACCATTGGAAAATGTCACACGCGTCCCCCTTCGAGAAACGGTAACACTGACCCCGTAACAAGGCCAGAAAGAGGCAGCAAAAATAAAGGAAGCAAAGTAGAAACCAAAAGAGAAACTTTAAGGAGTCAGTCAGCGTTAGCGTTTCCCAAACGGGGACGTGTGTGGCGTTTCCAGGGGTCATACTAACGCATGCCTTTAGAGTCCATCAATGGATCTTGGTGTATCTTTAATGAAAATCAGTTTTTGTATTTTATGAGGACGCTTGCAACAGGGTGCAATGTTTTTACAAATATGGGTATATTTTTACATTTTATTTTACAGTGCGTTTAGTGAATTCTGATGCATTATAATAGACCGCCGTTGCCATCTGCAGGAGAAGCGTCGTCGTCATCGTTGGTGAAACTCACCATATCGCAACACTTTCCTCCTTTTTGTTTGCTTCTCGCAGATTATGTACACTGTCAACTTTTTGTTTCTTCCATTCCCCGACTTGTGTTTTTTCTAGTCTTGACTACCTTGGGCAGCACACGGTGACGAAAATGTGCTGGCACACATTGTGTAGGCGTGAAAATCTACAACAAATTTGCGTTTTTTTTGCAAGAATTCAGACCATCGTCCAAGTAAACCAGCACGACCTAAATCCAGCGCACTTTTGCGTGCTTTGCGGGCGTTCGGTGGTAGTCGATTGAGAGTTATAGTAGGTTACAAGTCAAGAAGGTAGTGGCAAATGCCCCTCAAAGGGAATCATATATCCCTCCGCCACCTCCGCATCCAATAGCGTCCCATCGTTTCCGTGACGTTGCGGCCAACGCGCGAGGAGGGTCTTGCCTTTCTGTACATATTTGCTTTATCTTTGGACTTTGACTTAGCATCGTGGAAGCCACGAGAGGGAGATTAGAGTCTTCCCCTCCGATGGAAACAAAGACGACTTTCGGGGATTATCGTCCCCCTTCGATGGATACAAAGGCTGCTTTCAGGGGCTCGGTTCCTTCTCCGATGAATACAAAGGTCGCTTTCTTAAAAAGTGGGGGTCGGAGACAAGTTGGCACCACTCTGTGGCCATTATCTATCCATTGAAGCGGAACAAGGAGCGTTTCCAGTGAACTCTTCTTTCGATTGCGGAGGGATTTGAAACCGGCGCACCACGCTTGTGGGAGGAGCTTCTCCTACCTTTTTAACTTGTAACCGACTATAGACCGCAACACAATCTATGGCTGCAGCGACCACCGACCGAACGTTTAAGTATAATAGGTACCACATTAGACACCTCCTATACTTTGTTTTGAAAAATAAGTCCGACCTCGGAGAACGCTACAATCCCATAGGGCCAATCAACCAACGCCCAAAGTGTCGCTCGTCGTCTTTGTGCGTTTTGTGAGCACAAACAAAACGCGGAATGAGGTGGCATTCCTTGTGCGAGAATGGTTTAGGCAGTGATATTGAACACGGAAAAACGACAAGCGCCATGAGGATCCACGTTTCTCGCTGCTTATACGGGTCCATGGGATCATAGGGTTGTGCAGGGTGTCACAAAAAAAATTACAGGTTGTTTTTTTTATCGCAGAAATAAACTAGGCATCGCCAAATGCTCATTTTCCACCAAATGTAGCGCTAGAGGTCACAACTAGATTCCAAAGTTTCAGCCCGATCCGATACCTTAATCAAAAGTTATAAGTGCTTTTCTGGAAAGCTCAATGGGAAAATGGTGGCCGACGGAGTTTTCAAATACATGGGGCTCTATGGCACCAGAAACCGAAAATGGGCAAAGATGGGCTCCATTTTCTCATTGAAATTTTCAGAAAATCTCTTATAACTTTTGAATAAGGCATCGGATCGGGCTGAAACTTTGGTATCGGGTTGTGACATCTAGCGCTACCTTTGGACGGAGAATGAGCGTTCGGTGATGCCTAGTTTATTTTTCCGGTAAAAAAAAACCTGTAATTTTTTTTGTGACACCCTGTATTTATTTTGGCGGACATTAGGAGATACAAAACCCGTCTTGGTAATTGGCCTAAATAACTAAATTCGCTTAATCACTCTTCAATTATCAATTTTTAGGGACCCCGTAGCGCTTGCACTATTGGCGGAGATCACTATTAAAGGTCAGCACTTTTCAAAAGGGGCAGTAGTAGAGTCCATTGATTCGCCATACGTCATAAGTAATTGAGTACACATTCTTGCAGAACACAGAACATCTAATTCAAACGAACAAAAAAGAGAGCTTAGCAAATGACCAAGTGCAGAATACGATTGGGGTAGAGTGAGTAGACGGGCGAGCTTGTTCATGCGACATATCTACGTTTTTCTTGGTTTTTAAATTGTAACACTGATCATGAGGTTAATTCCCACATTGTCATTCGCAGACCGAATTTTACCGATCTAGCCGCAGTCTGAGCTTCGTCATTCCCCGCAATTTCCTAGTGCTTGCCGCTACTCGTTGTCTTCATGTTTTTTCAGAAAAGATAACTAACAGTGTTACGGTCACGAAGATTCCTCATAGCATTATGGGTTGAGAGCATGGAACGCGACCAAGCGCAGCGCTGGTGTCCCCAAGGAGGCAAAAAACCGCCATTCTGGCCAACACCGCCGATGTCTATCAACTGGCAAGCGTTTCAAAATTTCCCACCCCTTTTTGAATAAGTCGCCCATAGATTGCCGCGACACATAATCGCACTGACAGCGTTTCTGGAGCTCTCTGCACAAATTCGACTGCTCAAACTCTCCTATCTGCAACGATGTTGAAACTAATATCTTTTAATTTCCTTTTTGCTTTCGAAATGAACTTACAATGCCCCCTTCACCTTTAACATTCAGCGCTGCCAGCTGCGCTATCAAGTAGAGGCACTGTAAACCTGTACGCTCAATTTCCCATCTCTTCTTTGTTGGAAAAATCATAGTTATGTATAAAAATAAATATCAAAGCTTATATAAAGATCTGTTTTTGCATACTAATAACCGAAAACTGGTGCTCGCATAAAATGCTCAGCTCAGAAGCGTACCAAAATATTGATAAACAAAATTATTGTTCTATTAAGGAACTTGCAATTGCAAATTTGGAATGGCTCAACAAGAGCTCGATAAAGACTCAAAACTCTTCGGCCAAAGTTTCGTGAAAACTAGCGTATTAAAATACACTAATAGTAGATATGTTGACAGCTCTTCAAGTCTCAGAATAGATAAATAATAGGAAATCGCTCGTTGGCGCTAAGAGTTTCACGTATCTACACCGTGGAAGCAGCGAAGAATAAATATATATAAGTATATAGTTTTCCATTGTTTCAGTGCTGCATGGCCGTTCCACATTTCGTTTCCATGCTGAAGTTAAAAAAATCCGCCAGTTGTACTAAACGCAGTAACCTTCATTGCACGTGGAAACGTCGAAGCAATATATCAAGCGGCGCATCCTGGGTTGACAGTTTTTAAAGTTATATTTTTGTTTTACACTAAATTTCTAGCCACATGTAGCTCTAACCCTGCGCTTGTTTTCATTCACGTACAAGGGCATCTGGCATTGAGGCTTTGAAGGGATTTTAGACATAACGCAGCTTCACTCGTGATTAGCAACCTTTTTTTCACTGGAAGACAAACTTAGCGTTCAGTGGAATTTTACAAAATTAACATGAACTACTTGATTCTTAGCTTTGTTTTTTTATCAGGACCACTTAATCAGGTTTTTGGCGCAAACCGTAAGTATGATCAACATGCTGCTAGAGTTAATTTTACACTAGCCTCTTGAACCGTTTTAGTTTGACGCAATTTCGAATTTCAAGGACCTTTAGAAGACGTGCTAATAATGTATGAATTTAACTGAGCAAACCTTAAGGGAAGATGATTTTTGGGATATAAAATATATGTTTAGAATACCCAAATGAATTGTTTGATTAAAAAACTACCGTTTAATCATACATACTCATTATCTTTACAGCCACGTGTACTAAAATCACTCTGCCAAATGTTCTGGGGCTTGATGAGGTACGTCTCAGAGTCACTCTGCCAAGAGCCTAATAGTTTTAAATATGGAAGCAACGCGGGTAGTTTTTCGCTTGCATCAGATTGTGATCATATTTTATAAATATATTCAAATACGCTTTATAAAAAATACAATGGAACACTTAGAAGCGTATAAACTACTGCTTGATTGATACATTTTTGTAAACCTTGAATAAAGGCAAATATTCTAATATGAAGCCAACATACCGAGCAAACATATATAATGATATCACATTGTATTATAAAAAATCACATCCCTGTTGTGTTTTGTTTCGGAAAGCTTACAGCGTGTTGAAAATTTAATGTCATAATTTTTCTGGTCAATATTTTTAAAACTTCGAGAAAAAAGTTTTTGAGCAGTGCGCGCTCAATTCATCATAATATCTTACTTTCAATAGTGCCTGGGTTCCAGTGGCAACACCTGTACTTCGAACAACGTGAGTACTAAAATTTACAAATTAATTTATTGTGAGATATTTGCTCCACTACCGAACACAAAATACATATTGTTCTTAGCCGAGACTGAGGCAGGAAAAAGGAAAGTTTCAAAGTAGAAGAAAAATGAACAGTCGAGGACACGTCTCCTCGACGTGTCCTCGACGTGTCCTCGACTGTTCATTTTTCTTCTACTTTGAAACTTTCCTTTTTCCTGCCTCAGTCTCGGGCTAAGAACAAAATGGTTAACATCCACCAGCTCGCCTGCGCACTCACTGCATTATCACAAAATACATATAAGCATACATTTTATTGAAATCTGGTGTAAGCAAATATACCTAACACTGTATGATGATTCTTTCTTATTTCTCACCTTCTCACTTAGAAGGTGCATGGCTGATAGAAATATATCATATTTCAATTTAGAAACTTGTGAGCTATCCCAGACGTATCTGAGTGACGCTAAAATATTACCATAGCCACCATGAACCTTTATATTGTATCGTCACTAACAAGATTGCTTCTTAAAATAATTCTGCTAAGCGTTACCTTTAGCGCTTCTATTATTACAATTTACATTAAATTATGTATATATAATTTTAGGTTGATTTTAGCCCATATATTCTGCTTTCGAGGCTTCAGCCATAAACTTGCTCAACTTGTCAACATCCAGGTTTTACGTAGTTCTTACAACATAAACACGAAGGGGCAGTTTTGCGGTGCGATTAAAAGGACACTTACAGGGTCTTTATGCTCGCCGAGGTGTTTATTTCATCATGACCTCTAAGGGCCCAACTACTGAGAACACAATGTGCGGCTTGAAATTTGTTTTCTTTCCGCCCTTAAAACCATAGAGTTATTACAATAAACGCTAGAGGCTCAGCTGGCGCTAGTGTGCTGTTGCATTTTGAAGCAGACAGCAAGCAGTCTAAATTTGACTTCCGGTAATGTATTCCTATGGGAAAAAGCGAGTGCATTTTCTCTCTGCGCTCGATTATAAGAGCAAATATCACGAATAACTTGTACGTACTAGGCACATTGGAACATTTCTCAGTCACGCAGACGAAATAAATGGTCAGTTACGGCGTTTTTCTTTCAGATTCATCGCATTAAAAACGGTGCTAAAACGGCTTCGTACGTGTATTTTTGTGCACTGTCGGACACTGTTAGCGCGAACACGGCGTCGACGCTTTCCAACATGGGGGATATACGTGCCAAACGAACAAAGGACATGTAGAAAACCGAGAGAGACGGCAAGAACTACGCAGTAACACTGGATAAGTAACTCCTCGTGCTTGCAGACGATCAAAATAAATTGAAAGTCACGTAATATAGTCAGATTTGCAATAAATAAGTACTGTGAAGATGCTTGTTCTGGGTTCAAATGGTTCAAAGCATCACCTGCACGCTCCAAATCTTTGCAAATAAGGGGAGCCAGAGAGCAGGTGCCCGATAAAAACTGCCCGACATGGGAAATAATAAAAAGACATACCTTTCGTAGCTCACGTGCTTTATTTTTTGCGTTCGAATGTTTCTTTAACCGATCGTAAAGATGCGCACGACGGAGTCATTTTCATCCAATGACAGGACGGGCATATTAGCAATATATAAGCACCACCGAAATGCTAGCGAACCTGAACACACACTACATTCCTTTCGATCGTTAGTTTGCTTAGAACTGTCGCTCGTTTTCACATACCTTCCTTGAAACAGGGGTTTGGGCCTGAAATAGAGCGAAGTTTAACATCGCTCAGTGGTAAAGAAAAATGCTGTAACTAAAGCAATTACACTTTCACAATACCAATAAAGGTACACACTATCCGTTACAACCGATATGACAAAAGTTATTCATGTTATTTTCCGGCGAAGAGACAAAATTCACGCGCGTTTTCCCATAGGAATACACAGGGAGGCTGGGAATGTAGACTGCATGCTGTCTGCTTCAATTTGCAACCGGAAGTCCCGTAGACACTAGCGCCAGCTGAGCCTCTAGCGTTTATTGTAATAACTCTATGCTTAAAACAACCGGTCAAGAGTGTGCCGGTTTCTGTCGCACTCACTCTATTTTCCATGATCACGTGGCGTACAAACGACGTGTGCAAATATATCCAAAGTCGTGGGCCATCTAAGGCAGAGATTGAACCCTAAAAACAGAAAAGAAAAATGAAACACGTTTATATTTTTCTGTAATGCCGAAATAGAGCGCAGCTCTTGAGGAGGAGGAGGGAGGGTACGGAGGGGATGGTGTGCCCCTCCTCCCCTCCGTACCCTCCCCTCCTCCTCTCCTGCTCCGCTTCGATTTAGCGAGAAATGTTCGCCACATTTTCCGCTAAATTTACCAGAAAATGTAGCGAACATTTTCCGGCTAAATGTAGCGGGAAATGTAACGAAACTTTCCCCGCTAAATTTAGCGGGGAGTTTTTCCACTAAATTTAGCGGGAAATTTTGGAAAATTCTTCCGCTATATTTAACGTGAAAAATAGCGAAAATCTCCCCACTAAATTTAGCGGGTTTCCCATGGTGCAACACGCGGTCACGTCCGGTTGCATTATTCCCATAATGCAACGCGCGCGGTTACGCCGACGGCGACGGCGACGCCGATGCCGCTCAACCTGGAAACGGGCGCCTAAGAGCTGCTCTCGAAAACGAACCCCATTTTTGTGGCCTCCAAGAGGCTGCAAATGCGTTACAAAATGTTGCGCAGATGACAGGAAGTACATGTACACGTCATTCGCATAATGGCGACGTACCGTGGGCCTACTGCAAAACTAGACGCGTGAAAGATAAGACGTGCAAAAAGACGAAAGGAAAGAAGCGACGTTTCGGGCGCGGGTACTTCGTGTGTCCAACTTTAGGTGCTGGCAACACCCCACCCTTGGATCCACCACGTTGAGAAGGACGTGGGAACGCTATCTTCGTGATTGTCGTTCATGGTACCGGCCAACCGATCTGCAGGCGCAGAACCTCGAGCGGAAGGGTTACATTTCGAAACAATCGCACGACAAACGGTGCACGCAATTTCGTCGTCTGCTCCACATGCTAAAAGAAAAAAACAGGCAGCGTCTAGCCACCTGTTTTCCGTCTATGAGCTTCCTGCTCGTGCTTCGGTTTCGAGCAGTTGAGTTTTTTTACTTTATTAAAAATGTACGTGACTCTGTAGCAAACTATTGATTGACGCCAAATTAAAGCGCATGGAAACAAATACCTTCTTTTCCTTTTTTCTGGGAAAAGGGGTGGGGGGGGGGGTTAGTGTCTCTTTAAGGACGAAATAGTAAGAAGCTTGGCAAGAAGGTGTATGTTACGCAGCTGTGATGAAACTAGCTATACCGACTTCATATAATAAAAATAACAATATAATCAGACGTCTTGTATCCCGTACAGGAGGCATAATCAGTGAAGCCAAATTGTCAGGAATACACCACAAAGAAGAATAGAAACAGAAATCCTTTACATCATTCGCTTGATGCCAACTTGGCATAACTAATAATGTCTCCCGTATCTTTGAAGCAAAGTTGGTGTAGTTTCTTTTTTTTTTTCATCCTGATGAGCCCCGATTTTTGGAACATTTTCGCGTTTAAAATCAGAAACACAGCTATATAGTTTGCTTAAATGTGTGGACTGATAGTTTCAAATATGAAGGTAGCCTGAACAGGAGACTGTCGGGGTTTCAGATCTCCTAGAATAAAACGTAAAAGTTGGAGGACGCTTAAGCTTCGCCTTTAAAAGTGGAACGCGATAGTGAAGCATGTGAACATATAAACTCCCCCTCGTTCCTAAGCCGTGACAAGGGCGAAGTCAGTAGCGTATCTGGCTTTCCACCGTTGGGTCATGGGTTCGAATTGTCTCTGAAATTATTTCAATTCTTCTTTAGGTAAATCATTTATTTTATAGAGGAAATTATTTGAAACACGCGGCGACCTTTAATTCGCATTATGTGTCATGTTTTTCAATCACCTTTATTCCACGCGTGACGTCACGTGAGCGTTGTGGGTTTTTCGAAATTCCCGCGCGAGGTAATGTGGCTGTGACGTCATGACTCTACGCTGTCGCGTTAAAAGGGACGTGAGCACTAGTATAATGTCACGCAAAGTGCCCGAGTGAAACACGGACATAAGAGGTATAAATAGTGTCCGCCTATATTTTTCTAAAATATCTGCGCAGGGCACTCGTCGCCGACAGATGAAGAACCGAAGTGGGTAGCTTATTCTGCTCATCCGTTTTGTGATTCCTTCTTCAGCGTTCGCATCGGGCGTAAGCCATAACACCATTGGCTAGGTAGTGATAATGATGTGATCGGGATATGCCACTCCCCGCGCTATTTAAGCTTTCAGTTACCACAGAATAGTGTCTGCTCGGTTTTACGGTAGCGGACATGTTTGTTTACGCTGACGCCATGACGCACCAAGGGGGGGGGGGGGAGGGGCTTGCGACTTTTGCGAGTCTCCTTTTTTTAGAAATCTTGGCACATATCGTATTGCAAGAGCGTCGAAAATGTATAGACACTGAGCTCCAAAAACCACACCAGTTTCAAAAATGCTGTAAAAGCAACAAAGAAAGTTTTATGCGCATTTTTTTTTTTACGAGATCTTGCGCGTGAAAGTTTTATTTCCCATTTTTCTTTTCTGGGGGCTATAGGATTTCGGACAGTGGATTATAAGATGAAACAAAACTGAGGGAGAGGAGAAAAGGAGAGCGCGTGAAAATGCCTGAGCGACAAGCTTAGATTGGATATATAAGTGGGTAGAGAGAAAGGCTAACTTTTGTCTCTACTCAATGTTCAAACGCGTACGAGCACCGTAGAGCCTGTTATTTCTAGGATGACATCACTGTCCACATTACGCGGCATTTCGGCCAGTCACTGCGACAGCATAATGATGTTTGTTTTGTCAATAATACAAAATACTAATAATATGTATCATATTTTTTTGAGCAGGACAATGCAATGGATACTCTGGGAAACTTGTTTGTGGTGAGTTTTCTAGTCTTCTGACCTAGTGTACAATGTCCATATGTTTTGAAGTACTTGCATTAATGCATCACGTGGTTACAAAAAAATGAAAGGCGTTTACACATCTCTGTAATGCAAAATTAGAGCGCAGCTCTTGAGAGGAGGAGGGGAGGGTATGCCTCTCCTTCTCCTCCGTACCCTCCCTCCTGCTCTACTCCTCCTCACCTTCTTTCATCCTCATCCTCCTCCCCTCCTCCTCTCCTCGTCCTCATTTCCTCCTCCTCCTCCCCCTCCTTCTTTCCTCCTCCTCCTCCCCCTCCTCCTCCTGCGTACCCTCCCATCCTCCTCCTCTTCACTTGTCACTGGTGGAAGATACTTTTAAGAGATTCGCTGTAAAAGTATCTTCCACCAGTGATAAGTTTCTCGATACTTTACGTGGCGAATTCACCTTGTTTCATGTCAAAGTGTTTGTTTTAGAGCGCAGCTCTTAGGGGCCCGTTTCCGGCTGAGCGGCGTCGCTGTCGCCGTCGGCGTAACCGCGAGGTCACGTGACCCCCAAGGTCACGTGACCCTCCCCCGAAGACACGTGACCCTCCGAGGTCACGCGACCTGGGGGAGGGGGTCACGTGACCCCCTCCCCCGAAGTCACGGACCCCCCCAGGTTACGTGAACCCCCGAGGTCACGTGAGCCCCCCTCCCCCCGAGGTCACGTGAGCCCTTCCCCCGAGGTCCGTGACCCCCTCCCGAGGTCAGGTGACCCCCACCCGGAGGAAATTGAAGAATGAGGGGAGGAGGAGGTGAAGGGAGGAGGGGTGTACTCTCCCTCAGTACCCTTCCCTCCTCCTCCTCAAGAGCTGCGCTCTAATTCGGCGTTACAAGGAGTTGTAAACTGCTTTCATTTTTATTTAAATGCTTTTTTGGGATATATTCAAATGTACTTCTAAACTTTAAAAAAAAGTTAACAAATCTGAATAACAACAAACCTCGTTAACACAAAACATACTTCATTAGAACAAATTTGTTTGTCCAAATAAAAAATATACAGAAATGATTAGCAAAAGAGTGTTATATAAAGGTGGTGAACTTATCGCTCACTCTCCATTGGAATGTATCTTGGTACTTTCAACACTTTTCAATGCTTAAATGTATTTTGCACGTACACCACTATTCAAGATAACGTACGCTAGAAGGGATCAAAGTAAGCAGGATTGTCGTTCACGCGGCTTCATGGGATATGAGAGGTCGCCACTTTCGTTTTTGATGTTGAATCTTGTGACTCTTAGAGACAATGAGCATAAGATATTTCCAAATAGAAGCCAAAAACATTTCAGTTATTTAAAACAGGGATCACTGAATAATTATTGTCTGAAAGAGGGAAATTAAAGGTTCGCACCAGCTAACATATTTACTGGTATAACTTGAACGGACAAGAAAAAAAAACAGAAGTGCAGAGGATCACCTTGTAGTTTATGTCTTTAGGATAAAACGCTCATTTCTGACCTAAGATTTATTGTTATTATTTTTTGAAGCGGACTCTCTGTCCGAATTTACGCATAGCAGCAATGTGGTTCCTTGTCAAAACAGGTGTGAATTTTCGGACTGCGTTTTTGTTTCTGAACATTTCTCAAAAATATTTTTATTTTGTTTTTGCATGAACAGTGTGCTTTAGAAGGCATGGGAGACTTGGACGACTTGACAAAGGTCGCCGTAGCATTGCAGCTGCTGGGAGTCGGTTCTGGGACTGAAATTATTGGTAAGGCAGAAAAAATACTTTGCACTTTGCTTATAAATCGGTACATATCACCAGCGCACCATCTGTTAAGGCAATTCTGCAAAGATTGATCACTGCTACACGTGTTATACCTAACGTTAAAAGTGGTATTAGGATATCGACTGGTATGATCACTGCATAAGATGGTACTTATCCGAGACAGGATATGGGTGGACGCAAGTTGTTTCTCAGTTTAACAAAGTATACATCGCTTAAGATCAAGTCTTTTTTTGGTTTTTTTCAAAATAATAAAATGATACCTGGCGTAAATGTGCTGGGCCAGAAACACCAAATGACGGAAATTGTCCTCGACTAATATAATTACTAATCAATAAAAGTGTGCTATAAATCTTCGAGCTGAAAGAACCTTTTCAAAAGTCCACCAAGCAACATTGGCGGTCGCCATTGCTTGGACACGAGGCACGTGATTGGTTCCGAGTCCTCGCCGAACGCTGAGGTCACACTCGTATCCAATACATGCTTAGAGCACGTGATCAAGCGATGGCGGACAAATGACGACGTAGACATTTGGAAAGGTTCTGTTTTTCTGGAAAGAATATTAGAAGGCAGTGGCCATCAGGAGTCGAAAGCATTGTTTCAGCCTAATGCAAGCCCAAGTGATGGAGATGAAAAGGTCAATGCCATAAATTGTAAAGGAATGAAATAGCTCGACAAAGGAGAAATGTTTGCTAGTGACCGCAGCGTGACGCCAGTGGCAATCCGTCTTCTGTTAGTGAATTAATTTGATATTTCGAGGACAATACGTGCTGATAGCTGGGGCTTTGTGCTTTCGGAGTTTATTTCTTGTACAATTCGGAGGTTCCTTTTTGCAGTTTAATTTTTGCCGGAAATTCAGAGCTCATCGCAGTTAATTTGTGTTACTTTTCAAAAACTTTGAAATTAGAGTTTATTTTTACTGTGTTCCAACTTTTTTTTTAAAATTCAATAATACAAAAACAAACATGTGCGGACAAAAACGTGCCCTAAAGTTATAAGAACTCACGGGTATCGAACTATATTTCTATAGCTGCATTTGGCATT
This sequence comes from Ixodes ricinus, assembly GCA_037355805.1. Lineage (NCBI taxonomy): Eukaryota > Metazoa > Arthropoda > Arachnida > Ixodida > Ixodidae > Ixodes > Ixodes ricinus. The sequence goes on from JAZHYW010004098.1 coordinate 43,375, forward strand.
GGTCTCCTTGCGATTGGCGGTATTACTAACTGCCCCACGTAAATCTTGCAAACAAGTGTTGCTTCATTAAACATCCGTACTTGAAAGAGCCTAACTCCTGGACGTAGTTGTTGGTAAGCATTATCGCTTTTGCTTCACTGCCCCTATAAAAGCTACAGGTTCATATCTTTCACTGTTATAAGAAGACAAGCTCCTCTCTCTCTAAGAATTACAGTAGTATAGTTTAAACTGGAAACCGGAAAAGCGCTTTTGTCGTCACCCAGGAGGACGTTGACCCATTGTACCGAACGTTGTACTAACCCATTGTACTGATCGAACCTTGAGGAGATAAACGGGAAACTTCTTATTGTCAATAATCCTATACTAAAAGGAAAAAAAAATTATGTGCCCTTTCATCGGGATTACTAATATTGTGCCCTGACGAACTTTATTCGTAAAATACTGTCTTTCTAGCTTTCTAGCTTTTTATTTGTCATCATGACCTGGAAATTGAAAGTTTTTCTGATAAATCAGTTCACGAAAACTTCACCCGCGAGTATTTCTAAACGTTTTTTAATTCAATTGAAAACACAAAATTCGGTTTAAAACAAAAATATAATTCTAAACGACTTGCTTATAAGTAGTGGAATTTGGCAAAACTTTCTGGAGTAAACATGAAAATGTTTTACACCGTAAGGGGTGCAAGCTCAGCTTCTTTCAGGGTTAACACCCTGAGGGTGTTTCTTTCAAGCTAACTTGAAAAATGCCGCCAAAGAAGTTTTCGTGCCGAACATGCTCCGCCACCATAGTCGGCAAGAAGCAATTTTACAGCTCTTCCAGGCGGCTGCAGACGTGCGTTTCTCTGGTGCTGTATAAACGATGGCATTGAGGAATATAATGCGCTCATGACATCATGTTTCAGCGCAAACAAATCAGAGGTCGGCATTTTCGTTTGAGCTCGCTCACTGAGAACTATATCAAAATAAAAACGGTAAAAACTCACTCACCCTAACCCTCACGGCCGCACTCATCTTCAAGTCCTCACTCACGAACTAACGAGCTCACCGAACTCACGAACTCACGCCCTCACCGAACTCATGAGCTCACCGAACTTACGCCCCTCACTGAACTCATGAACCCACGTCCCTCACTAAACTCATGAACTCACTCACTGACACAGACCCTCACTCGGTCAGAAGTAGTTCTCGCCCTCCCCGTAGTCGCGGCGCTGGCGCTCGTGTTGCGCGTGGGTTGCGCGACGTTTACAACTCCGGCACGGTCGCTGCCGTCCTCTTCCACTCCGGCACCAGCTCTCACGACGTCTATACTTCGTCTCACCTTAGTGTGGACTATTGTTGGCCGTCTGCGCTAAAAGCGCGAGCTAGTTGCTTTGAATGAAGCCGCGGCGGTTGCACGAGCGCTCGTGCAGCAAGTGCTCTAGTCAAGGCAGTCAAGGCTGGCCGCTCGCGCTAGCACAGCCTTCGCGGTTAGTCCATGCTAAGGTGAGACGAAGTATAGTAAACAAATGCTTTGTCTTTTTGTTTGTTTCCTTTGATTTCTTCCGCGCGCCAGCCGAGCGCGCGGAAAAGTTACTCTTAATTATGTCGCTTGGTTCTTGTAAATATTTCGCGTAATGCGCACTATATCCCAGTTCAAGGAATGTATCTCTAAGTAAAAGCGTTGTCATGGGCAAGACTTATTCGAGATTGCGGCTGAAACAACCTGGGCTAAAGCTGGTTTCAGCGCGGCGAACACCATTCACAAAGGATGTTTGCCTTACCCCAGTGTTGCATCCCTTTCCACACACTTTTTACGTTCTTCAAAAGCGAGGAGTGTTCAGTGCACCAGCACCCTCTTCTACGTTTGGAACGTGTGTATTAGACTGAAATAGGGTTGACAGAGGGCGTAGTCATGTATGTAAATATCTGAACAGGATCTTTACACCTTTAAAGGTGCAAAATATTTTACCGTGTATGCTCTCGCAGGAATAGTGGTTAAAATCCTCAAAGAACTCTGCAAATTGGTCAATGCTAATTGTGAAGCGCTCAACGTCAACACAAATATACCTTGTGGGGAACCCCATCGTCCTCAACCTTCCGAGCTCACTCGGCATTGATAAGGTAGGTCAAGCTACGCTTTCCTTGTTGTTGGGGAAACATGTTAGGTCGGATTTGTCCTTTTGGGACATTGCAGTAAAAGCACGACATTTCGATTTTGATTAAAAAAATGTGCACTTACACAAACGATGACAGTGATCACATCAAACATAACCGTGTTTTTAAAGAAAATTACAAAATATTGTGAGACTGGCAAGCACCACTCAGAGACATACTTCCTGTGATTTATACGAAGAAAACTGCTGCAGCGCATATTTATTTTGATATGAAACATCTTTGGGGAAAGTAAACGAAGATAAGTACCTGGGTGTAACAATATGGGGTGTTGTATGACAGGAAATACACATTGACGATACAATCAATAAACCTAAAGGTAAAACTGCATCGCTAAAAAGGTAATTAAAAGTGCAGCCCCTAGAACGAAACTGTTTCTTTCTAAAAGCTGAATAATGCCGAGATTAGAATATGTCTGTGAAATGTGTGCCAGAGGAAGGCTAGAGTCCCTGGCGGCTTCGGAAACCTTTGTCGTGGCTTCTTATTTTCGGGTTTTTAGCTTGGTCGACTTGTTCTTCCACGCTCTTATCAACGGGCCGAAGCTGAGCTAGTTGGTTCTTGCTTACGGAAATGGTCAGCTCAACGGAAATAAACCTCGAGGCGAATTAAGGGAGGAATGAAGAGAAAAAGAGAAACCGTTTCGCACATTGTGGATTCATGGTAGCACAGGAGTAAAGAAACCAGAGTTTTTAGTAAAGCGGTGTATATGTTTATTTTTTCTTCGTGTAGTATTTTATTTCCTCTTTCATAGTGTCTAGTTTTATTTACCTTCAGCTGGCCATTTCCGCAAGAATTTACCAACTGATGACTCAATTTCGTTGGCTGTGGATCGATAGTACAATGCTTGGAATTCGCCAGATGCTCCGCTTTCTATAATGTCAGTGGCGATCGTCCATAGAAAACTGTCTTCACACATGTCAATAAATAAATAAATAAATAAAAATAAATAAATAAATAAATAAATCAATAAATAAAAAAATATATATAGTCAAAGATGCGTACTGACGGAGTTACTAATACAAGCTTATTACGACGTTTCATGCGGGGACCGCTCTTCATTATATATATATATATATATATATATATATATATATATTACATACGTCGGAAAGTGTAGTTAAACCAATACAAATAATTGCCTTCACGAGGAATTCTGCGCGGCACCTGAAACAGGTTTATCTTTATGTCATTTCATTACGTCAAGTCCTTCATGTGTCAAGTGTTTAGTGTCCTGCCTACGGCAAACCAAACTAATTTTTATAAACGTGTTGCGAGTGCTCTAGTGCTTTCGTAATTTATATAGGCGTTTTTAGTGCGTCAGTTTTTTTCATTTAGTTGTAACGTATGTCGCCTTAGCAGACGTGTTCTAAATACTGACCTATTAAATTTTAATGTATATCGTCGACCTCAATACACCTAATAGTATAAATATGAGTCTTCACGGTGTCATGGCATTGTGTTTTTACAGTGCCTGGGAATGAACACGAAAGTCTGTGGCGTCGGTGAAGTTGCTAAGGTGAGTGCAAGCGTAAACATTTATTTATCAATTTTCGATTGAGCATGTTCGCGTGTATTACATTCGCTCTTTTTGGCATGCATATTACAGGAAAATGACATACAATATCTACTCGAAGTTATGAAGGTGAGTGTATCATCTCTCGTATTCGCCGGATCTCGTATCATCTAAGATATGCTATCGCTGAAGCTTAGCAGATTGAAATCAGTCAGCCCGGTGTTTTCAACCGATTACTGCACTTAAACAGACACAAAAAACAAAACAAAACAAGCAAGAAATCATATCAACCGTACCAGATTGGATTCAAGACGAATTTTTAAAAGTTATGCTTAATGCATGTCCTACTACCTTGCAGTTTTGTTTTCAAAATCACTGAAAGACTGTCAGATTCCAGGGAAATGAAAGTGTGCGAAAAACACTCCTGTTCATAAAAAGTTATTGTTTCTAATACAAAATTATCGCCGTATATCAATATTAAGCATGCCATATAAAATGCTCGAACAGATTTAGTGAACCGTCTAATGTATTTATGAAAATAATGGTACATTAGGACGTTGACCAGTAACCTTGTCGGAAACAAGTACCGCCTTTCCGACAATGGTAATTGCCAGTTACGTAGTTTATTCTAGTTGCTAAAGAACTCATCTACAGCATTGATAGATGAGGTGGCCTGACAGAATATTTGGTGATTTTGCTAAAGAAGTTAATCGGGTCTCCCATCACGAGCTACTTTATTAAAATTAACATTATCATCATCATTAGACCAATCGTTAGGTGGACAGAAGCATATATCTCTACCAAAACAACAACGAAGAATTCAATCAAGGGAAGGGAAATCGCGACCCTGGAACCGTGATTTAGGTTCTCAGGGTTCGGAGCTTACGCCTGTACATTCTTATTTCTGTTTACTAGTGACATCGGCAAAAATTTCGAAGACACAGCATAGAGTAATCGAAGGAAATGCGAACAGTGACACATACTGAGCGTGACCACCGGTGCTGTGTCAAAACGTGAGTTGGGCCAGGCGAGAGTCAAAGGTATCGGAATAGACGCACACCCTCGCAGCGCCATGCCCTCCACCCCGCAACTTGACCACTTTTCAGAGGCCTCCAGGATGCGGAGCATCTGTCGACGGCTACGCGCTTCAGTGTTCGCACTTCATTCGAACCCGATAGTATATATAAACACTTTGCAGATGACACAGCAATTCATAGCCATAACCACTATGCTACTACTGACAAAGTAAATTAACTGAACACTTGAAACAAAGCAAGAAAACATCAACAAAACCGTTGTGATTGACAATTGTCATTGAACACTAATTAGACCGTTTACATAACAATGACTTAAAACTAACTCCTGGAATTTGATTACCACATAGGAGATGATCTGCTTAAAAATTAACAGAAAATAGGTATCTCTGATAACTTTTTAGTCCGAATCTCTCGTGCAACCCCTCATATTGATAAAAAATACGCCAAAAAGGCAATGCAGTGCCTCTGGAAACTACAGAAAACCTTATAAAACGCATACTTCAATTGAAAATACGTACATTTGAAGTTTGATTCTACCTGAAAAATGCGGGCCCAGTGTGCGCACCCTATAGGCAAAAATATATACAAAATAACTTCAATGAATACAATATAAAGCACTTGCATTTATTTTAAACGACTACCAGAACAGCCACTTCATTACATGGTTCGTAAAATAAGGCTGGGTTATTTACAATACAAACGCACATGATGATTAATCGGCTAAAATTATTATTTTTAATCATGAGTAATCCACAAAAAGTTAACAAAAATAAATATATAAAATGTACAATCCCCACAATTTTAAGCAATATAGAGGCATATTGATCCTTACATATACTCGTTCTCATTTTTTATAATATCTATAAATGATTGGCATAGCCTGCCTGAAACAGTTGTAAATAGTGCAAATACAGGGTGTCACAAAAAAATTTACAAGGTTTTTTTTCGTCAAAAAATTAAACTAGGCATTGCCGAACGCCCATTCTCCGCCCAAAGGTGGCGCTAGAGGTCGCAACCAGATGCCAAAGTTTCAGCCCGATCCGATAACTTAATCAAAAGTTATAAGTGATTGTTCTGAAAATTTTAATGGGAAAATGAAGCCCATTTTTGCCCGTTTTCGGTTTCTGGTGCCATAGAGCCCCCATGTATTCGAAAACTCCTTCGGCCACCATTTTCCCATTGAAATTTTCAGAATATCACTTATAACTTTTGATTAAGTTATCGAATCGGGCTGAAACTTTGGCATCTGGTTCTGACCTCTAGCGCTACCTTTGGGCGGAGAATGAGCGTTAAGCGATGCCTAGTTTATTTTTGCGGTAAAAACAAACTGTGTACATTTTTTTTGCGACACCCTGTAAATATTTGTTTCTAGAAAACCTAGCCTCAAATTTGATGTTCTAACGAATGTCTGCTTTTTCATATATAAGTGTTCTTCCTGATATGTTTCCACTCTACCCTGGCCGTCAATGACCGGCAGTAGGAAATAAATAAAGACGGATATGTGCAAACATACTTAATAATCGAATAATAGAACACGAATGACATATAAAAAAGTATAGACCGACACGCTGTTTACAAACAAGCCCGCTGTTTGCCCACACTAGGTGTGGGCACCGCGCGTGCGCAGAAACCGAATTCGCGTGAAGTGAAACGTCTGCGCATGCGCAGTGCCGTCGGCAGCGCCTCCGCAGTTGCGTGACGTCAGGGCCGCGTGTCGGTCTATAACCCATGATTCTGGAACCTGTACAGCGGCCATAAGTTTCTCGAGTCCCCTTCTGTTTCATGTGAAATTAAGCATTCCAAATGTTCAGATGTTAGGTGGCATGGTCAAACAATTCCCAACTAAAATACAAGCTTGAAGACGCCGATGGCCATAGCAACACTTACGAAATTACTAAACAAGAAAAACCAGGTCACAAAAGCAAAAAAGAGTAGTGGCGAGAGAAAATACCACAAAAGTTTAAACACAATTCTGTTTGATTAACATTAAGTAAAGGCAAGTATTACACACTCGCAAGAAATAACCAATGGAAGTCTCGAACGTTAGATCTAGACGTTTATGGGTTTTGTTAATACCTACTACTTGAACTCGTATTATTGCTAAACGTAACGTTTAGGTATGAGTCAACAGCAGTAAACTGGATCTTCATTGCGTCACCAAATTTTATAAGTTTGACTTTAGTCATAAGCCCTAACAGCTTTCAACATTTTTTTCTAGTGTTATTTGGAAAGCCTAGCAACTGAAGAAACTGATGATGAGTAAACGATCCCATAAAGCAACACCCGCAATGTATTATAAAAATTTCATCAGATCTTGTACTAAAGAGCTTTATTTTACGACTGGTTGGCGCATCATTCAACAGAGCTCTTGGAACAAACGGCAGGTAAGTAGTTTCACGAGTCCTCGTAACACGATCAACTTCCGAGTGAGATTCGAGGGGCTGCGGAATTGTAACCGAAAGGCAACAAAACACGTGGGACATTTCTATGTTCACAGACATCTTAATACAGGACATGGAGACCTGAGAACAGCGCGGTCAAAGAGCTTGTGGCGTTAGACGATAACGACTCCGAAATACGAATAACGAAACAAAAGGCGTGAGCCTAGTAAGCTGCCCGCGGCGTTTCTTGATTCGTCGTGACTCTTGGTTTCCAATCGATTAAGTTTAAACAAACTCTTAACTGCCTTGAGCCAAAAAAAGAAGAAATTGGTTGCAGGAACTATTATTGTTGACTGTCTATGAACTCCGATTGCATACGTTTAGGACAACCTAAAGACCACGTCCGAGACGATCTCGAGGACGACGTTCTAGAAGGACAACACTAAACACATAAAAAATGAGACGTTTACAAAGCTCTCTAATGCAGAAATTAGAGCGCAGCTCTGGAGGAGGAGTAGGGGAGGGTACGGAGGGAGGGTATGCCCCTTTTCCTCCTCCATACCTCTCCTCCCCCCTTCTGCTCCCGCCCTCCTCTCCTCCTTGCCCTCCATCCTCCATCATCTTCTCTTCCCTCTTCCTCCAATTCAGTTTCCACGCTAAATTTAGCGGGAAAATTATGTCACATGACTTGGTGCCACGTCACCTAAGGACAAATTCAGTTTCTCCGCTACCTCAATTTTCCTGCTAAATCTAGCGAAGAAACCGAGTTTGTCCGCTAAATCTAGTGGAAAAAACCGAATTTCTCCACTCAAATTTAGCAGGGATTTCAATTGGTGCTGAGGTCACGTGACGTCAATGTTACCGCTTTATCTAGCCCGGTTACGCCGACGCCGACGCCGACGCCGCGAAACATAGAAACGGGCGCCTAAGAGCTGCGCTCTCAAACGACATCTAGGACGAACCCTAGGCCGATCCTCAAGAACAACCTCGAGGATGACCTCAAGCAAGGACGACGGCTCTAGGATGACGCAGAGGGATGACGTCCAGAGCGACCTCTCGGGCAATCTTAAGGACGACCTCTAGGACGACCGCAAGGACAACGCCAAGGATGACGTCCCAGAGAATGACGTCAAAGGCGACGTATATGACGACCTGTAGGACGAACTCAAGGAGGGACCTCTAGGACGACGTCGAGGGGAACGTAAAAGTCGTCTGGTCCTTCAAAGAGGGAGCGAATGTGAAGGAGTCGGAGAATGTGAGCTGAAATGGTCTATTGCGCATACCAACTCCGCATTAGGAGGCCAAAAAGCCTTAGGAATACGCGGGGTAGCTCGAGAAGACATCGCAATAAAAGAGGGAACCCCTAATATTCGTTATGTGAACTTCACTGCACTGCTGTTTTAGCGAAACTGCTGATTTCGTGGGGTAGGCGGTGGGGATGTTCCAGAGCGTACGCATAAGAAAGCGATGCAAAAAAGTATTGTGTTTAATTACCGATACGCAAAAAAAAAAATGTTAAGGGAAACTGAAGCGGTTCTGCATTTAAGGAAAAGCACTGAAATCATCTTAATTTAGTCTCCAGGATCACGAATATACATAAATATGCCGACATCATACGATATATATATATATATATATATATACATATATTGCAGATTTATGTGCCGTACGTGCCACGCAGTAGTGACAACAGCGCTTTGAAAATAGCGCTGAACTACCGGCGTGCCCGGCGCATTCGGTGATAGTAGATAATACGAAGGCTACGCAGACACCTCAACATTGCCGCGCCTTCCGCTAGCTCTTACCCAAGCAGTCAAAAGCGCTGCACACGTTCACATTACTAGCGACACGCGCAAAGCAGTTGAAACCTCTGGGCATTACATCACACCCGGAGGTAAGTTTTTCGGTTTCTCTCGCATTCCGTGATAAGTTCAAGTGCAATGCATTAGCGATATTTAAATTCACGAGAAAGCAAATTACAGAGGACTTCATCATCTATTTTATTTTCTTCAAGACCCTCTTCAGCTTCCCTTCAAGAAATGCCCTTGCGATTTATTTTCCTTAAGAGTACCCCGAGAGCCACCGCGACTTACTGAGCGAACTGGGCCAATGGCGATACAACGTATTTGTTCAGGCTGATGAAAAAATTGCACTATGTCAGACTGAATATGATGTCGGCATCTTTAACTCCGAGACCATGTCAGATCCCAAACTTCATTAATGCATTTATAGTCAGTGCGGCCGGAACGCATCGAATCAAGCCATGGCGATTGTGAATGGGTGGAAGAGTAAAAAGCAGAAAAAAATTGTGCGCGTGTGATTGGTTCCCTCTCAATTCGATGTGCTACTGTCGCATACATACCCAATCACTATCGCTAATCGTAAGTGGGTAGTAGAGAAAGAGGCAGAGGGACTGGGTGCATGTGATTGGTTTTCTCTACACTTCGATGTGCTACTTTCGCCTATACGTAAACTTACCCAGGGATGCGAGAGTACCGCATCCAATTAAAATATGTCGATTGTGATTGGGTAGAAGAGTAAGAAAGTGGGCGCGTGTGATTGGTTACCTCTAAATTCTGTGGGTTATTTTCTCATCCATGTAAACCCACCCAGAGATCTGAACGTAGCATGTCGCATCTAGATATGACAATTGTGTTTGTGTTGAAGAGTAAGAAACTGAAGAAAATTGGCGCGTGTGATTGGTTTCCTCTCAATTCGATGTGAAACTTTCGCGTCAATGAAAACATAGCCATTGACCACCTGGAAACACAGCACATGCCGGGTCCCGAGCATATCTGGAGTGCAAGCCTCGTCTGCTTGTTGGGCAGTTGTCGTGGTGCCGTCAAAACGCCTAGTTTTGATTGGCTCTTGTTGAAAGGTTAATTGGTAGACATCGATGTCAGCTGCCTTGAGGTATACTCACTATCCTTCCAGTCAGAGCCAATCAGAGCTGAGCACTCTGGCGGCACCCCTACCCCTGCACAAGAAGCAGACGAACTTGCGCTCCGCAAAACCTCTGAATTCAAGAAACCTCCTTTCCTTAGATGAGCGCTTTTTCATTGGTAGGTGGGCGCACGTACGAAGAAATGTATGGACCTTGCCTTGTATTGGCTCTTTTGATGCAAGATTTCCTTACTGGTATCCTTACAAATCGAAAGAAGCGACGTGGCTAGCTTAGATGATTCCTTTCTTTTCCCCTTTCAAGATGCTGACGTTCTGGGTTACTGGCGAATTTTCACACGTCGTTGATGATTTGAACAGTGTGCAGGAATAGGGCCAGTAGAGTAAGCGGAGCTCTTTAATGGCTGTCACCACCAGTGACGAAAGAAGCAACCGCGTTACTTGCTTCTAGCCTTCAACGCGCCCACTGAGGGTTATGGTGCATTTCGGTCTTGGGTCAGATTTTGTTTTGGAGACCCGTAGCGTGAACCATTGGGGTTTGGATCGGTGCATCGGCACTATTTCACATCAACGAATTCAATGGAAGGACTGACCTGAATAAATATGGCTAAGAAGTATGATCTCGCAGATAGACAATGCACACCGAATTCACGGTGAGCAAGTTTAGGAATGGCAAAATTTAATCTGGACACTGTTCCGCCAAATTTACCGAACGTCCCTGCTCAATTAAGCGCGTGTCTTTTTGGAGAAATTGAGAAAAATGAACGAAACTGTGATTCCAGCAAGTATGGTACCATTGTTGACTGCAGACAAACCTGATGTAGAGTGTGGATCAGCGGTCGCAAGCATATCGACGCGTATAGGGAGATCACTCGGCGTGACAAGCCTTGGACACTTCCCGACGCCAAAGGACTGTATTTTATGTCAAGTTCATCAACCGCTCTCACATCACAGGTGAAGTGAACGTGTAAATAGGCAGTGCCGTTCATTGAATGCCGGCATTTTCTACTCCCAAGATGCTCGGGCCAGGTAGGCTGGTAGAAAATGTGGTATGGCCAAGCAAACAAGATGCAGTAAACGTATAGTAGCAGAGCGCGGCAGCACTCAACGAGGTCTCCTGGTGAACACAACCTCGCAATAAGTTCACAAAAAAAGAAAAAAAGTTAAGTCTCCAGCTGCTTTCAGCATTAACTGCAAAGGAAAGACAACAAGGAAAGGAACACTTTGCATTGCTTGCATACATCTAAGAAAGCGCTCATAATATGGCAATCACGCCCCAAAGTAAAAAGAAGTGCGCAATGAAATTTGAACAAGTATTCAGCCATTGTTTTCATTTATTTTAGCTCTTCTGTGATTTCGTTACTGGTTGGGCATCTTGGCTCATTGTGAATATTTTAACTCGATTAACCTTTCAATTTGACTTCTCGACCCACATTTGATCCCTTGACCCATGTTGAGAAGGTCAAGAGGTATAACTAGTCCGGAGATCCAATTACGTCTAACCTTCTTTTCGCCCTTAAAGCGCAGCTTATATTGGCTTCACAAATATATTTCTCGAATCATGATGACAGAGGGCAGTGTTATTATATTGTGGTATAAAAACCTTGACAGAGGACACGAAACACCTTTCACAGCAAACTTTTTTTCCTTAAAGTCTAAAAAAAGAAAAAAACTTACGCGGGCATTATTTTTTTATTTTCATACTCAATAGTGAGCTTGTTTCAGGTAAACCAAATCCACTGTGATGTTCACTTTTGACTAGCCGTAGATATCTTCCAGGGATCTCTGGAGTCGTATCGCTTGACTCCTTAAAACTCTCCACTTTTTTGGACCTCTTGACATATATTGAATCTCTTGACGGGTTTGATCTCTTGGCTCTTTCAATCCCTTGAGTCACTGTTTTTCTTGACCTGATCCGATCCACTGGAAACCAATGGCACCTTTAATTTATACTCCATTTCGCTTGGGGTGTGAGCGGAAGAGTAGCTACAGGAGGGAGTGCAACGCTTTGAGCGGGCCTTCTATGGACATGTCCTCGTAAAATAAATGCACCATTAAAAAAAAAAACGCTTGGGCTTGTGCCATTGGTTTTGTTCAAACTGATGGTAAAACAAAGTAGCTATTGATGACACGTTAACAACTCCTCGTCATTTCAAGTAGTTTCAAGTATGCGGTAGCGCTAATGGGAACAATAAACGTGCTACCAAATCGCGTGTTGTTGACAGATCAGGACGCGATGCACGTAATGCACGGTCAAAACACGCGCGTTATTGATGTCCTTGAACTCAGCAATCTAAAGTTTAGATGTTTGGTTTCCTAAAGTACATTAGATATCAAAATACTTGCTAAAATACTTGTTAAGAGTACTTGTTGAGCAGTGCTGTAACCAAATTGTACTAATATCTCGACCCCAGATACCTTTATCCTTTCCTTACTTAACGAAATAGCCCTTCATCCGCTCTTTACACGAGAAAAGAACAGGGTGGGTTTCTGGGACAAACTGGCGCCTCTCCTCAAGTCAAGCCATTTATCTATCCTTACGTAAGGTAAGGAAACGCAGAAAGGAAAGGCCCATTCTTGAGTTCGGAGCATATGTTGCTTCGCGTTCAATAATATTGCAGTAAGAATCGATAGCCGAAACAACCAACGGAAAACAGTCGTAATCATAAAAATCACCGCCCGTTTCTTAAACTGTTCTTGACTATAAACGCCCTTTCAGTCTTGCTATATTCGCTGTGCATTATTCCCCTTAGACCGCAGCGATTGGCAAACGGGGGGGTGGGGCTCTCGGGGAAAGCAATTGCACGGTCACTTGTCAAATAGAAAATACATATTTTTGGTTGAACATTTAGCTCTCATTGTCATTGATAGCTTAAGATACCTGGGACGTGGCTTAGTATTTTGAAGCCTCCCGCTTCGAGGGTGGTTTTTTGAGCGTTCTTATTGAGAAATAATTGCAATGTCATTAGCTGGGGAGTCATAAAAAGATGCGCAAGACTCGCCTAGCGTTTGGTAAACTCCCAGCCAATCTCCTAGTTTATTATAATCATCCTAGGCAGTACTAACCCTGATCCTACGTACCTAAAACGCTCGGTTGGGAAACTCACCCTTGAAACCCGGACCGCTCGCGTCCACCGAGACCGACCCGGATACGATGACAGCGCCGCACTTTATCGATGAGTCAAAACATGCAAATTAATTTATGTAGCTGCTGCGAAATGCTACTGCAAGATGGCGCCAAAGGCTCTTGCGCGACTCGTCCTGAACCAATACGTGCAGCCGTGCAGTTCCGGGAGTGGCAGCTGGGGGAAGAATAGCAGCGGTGCGACTACCTTTAGTTCGGTTCTCGAGTACGGATCGGAGCCATGGGTTTCCAAACCAGGAGCTATGACAGTTTCCTAACTGAGTCGTTCCGGTAACGTTGCCCTGATCTGACCCGAGACGCAGATTTTTGTGCCTTTAATTGCTGAAGCACACACACAAAAAAAGAAATGAATACACTAGAAGAAAGGTGTGTGTGCTGTTTTATAGCCAAGTACACCGCAAAAAGCGCCGAGCGCGGCCTCTTGTGTTTACAATTCCTGCTTAGTGATTGCTTTCTCGCCATTCCTATCGGCTAATGTCGTAATCTGATTGGCGCCCCATAGTTTCCGGTGCCGTGATTTCTTTAAACGCCACATCCTGTATTTCATTTCCTATCAAAATCAAATCATAAGTTTGACTTTCGGTTTCGGTACTTACGGTTAATTGTTTTATGCCTCGAAGTTTCTTTGTCCAATCATTTGTATTTTCGTTTCAGGGGAAGGTGGCTTCCTGAATTGGGTGTGGCGACGGTGCACCGAGGTCATCGACATTACAGTTTTCGCTCTACAAGGAGTGGCTGACTATTTTAAGTTAAAGCTTTTGTGACTATAGGCACGCAGTACTTTTTTATTATTGTTATAGACCTATGCACTGCAAGGAAATGAAATGCTATACTTTAGCATGTTTGTTTTTTGGTTTATATGTATAATGTTTGGATAACCTTGAAGCACACCCCGATCACTTCTTTTAAATTTGTATGCACATGGTTAATGTATGGGATTTCTATTTTACTAATCCGCCTTCTATATGCACTGCTTCTTGCACTAATCAACGTTTCTTGATCTAAAATGAAGTTATATCACCAGGAGAAGTGTTGAAAGAATATATCTGACTGTTATAGAACTTTCCAGAAACGGAAATTAGGAAGGCGCTATTTTCAACATTTGCGTTTGTGATGCGTGCAAGTGATATTTGAGTACCGTTGATAATGTAGATGCTTGGGCTGGTTGGTAATTCATGCTTCTTGTGTGCCTGTGAGTGTGACTGTATATCCGTGCTGTTCAATCCAAGTTTGAATGCCCAAGAAATATAATGTCAATATAAAGGGCGGAATCAATCAAGGATGCAAGTCTCGAATAAATTCTGTCGGGTGAGGCTGCTATGAGTAGTGCATGCGAAACCCGTGTGCTGCTATTTTAAAACGTTATGGTCCTTTAAGTTCAAAATAAATGTATGCTTGATTTCCACGCAGGCTTGTTTGTCGGCATTTAGAAGAGGAAACTTGTGTTAAAAACTTAGTCTAGAATTAAAATGATTTTGACAATTCTGCAAAAAAAAATATGCATAAGTATTCTTAGTACATGCAGGTGCCCTCAAACTCAACTATAAAATTGGTAAGGTGCCCGGTAACTATACTCAAGCGAGCATGACAAGGATTATAATGCAATTAAATGCAAAGGGGCAAGCGAGCTGGACAATAATGACTAAAATAATCCCTGGAGAAGGGGAACAAGGAGGGCAAAGACGAACATAAATTTTCAAGCACAGCTTAGGCGACTGATGCGGGACCGAATAATTCCCTGGCACACCGGAGGAATTAAAAAACTTTGGCAGGCCTCTGGGCTTTCTTTAGCACTTATTTGGCACTCCAGTGGCTAGCCAGAGAAGAGCTAGACTTTGGCATTCCCCCAACCCCCAAATTATGATTTACTTCGGTTGTTACCCGGCTCAAGTCTGACACTTACTTCGGCACTCCTGCGGCGAACCACAGGAAAACCAAACCTTGGCGTGCCGTCGTATCCAGGACGATACTAGGGTGATACTAGGGTACAAGCGCCATGATGGAAAACCTAACTAAATCTAAGTTAGGTTGCCACACTTTCGCCCAAGTTGGGCGTTTCTCTGGCGTGCTACCTGGTTAACTGGTCGCGCTGCTGGTTGTGACGTAGGAGCGCGCGACCAGTTACCCAATCCTATTCTAACCTATCCGATGATCGACCATCGGACGAAAGTCAATAATCGGTCAATGGCTAGTTGTCAATAACTGCGACGTTGTGTCACGTGATATTTGGGAATTTTAATATTCCTCCAAATAAACTTTTCGCTCTTGTCCCTCGGTTGGCGCCGAACCAGCGACCTTTCGTTCAGTAGTCCGACGCAGTACCTCTCCGGCTCAGATGCAACTGTCTTTGTCGCTCTTAGATGTCGTGTGCAATTGTGGAAAGTGCGAGGACTCGCCGCTCTGTAACACTATGTCATGTTCAGATTATTGTTGGTGACACTTCCACAAGGTGGCGCTTGAGCTGTACTCGTGGGAAAGTGTTGGGACACGCCGCTGGATGTCGCCACGTCCACTTGGAATAGTTGGTGGTATTCCCGCAAGGTGTCGCTTAATATGTACTCATGGGAAAGTGTGAGGCCACGCCGTTGGATGTCGCCATGTCCAGTTTGGAACAGTTGGTGATATTCCCAGAACAGGTCGCGAGTCGCGCGGCTTACCTCATCGGTTACCTTCAATGTGTTCAGATGCTCGCAAGGTGTCGTAAGCCCCAGGCCACGAACGGTCTCCGTCATTCGTGTGGTGAAGATCGAGCTGTCAAGGCGCAGGCGATGTTACGAGCTGATGCTACCTATCGAACAGCGTCAAAAGGGCACCATCATGGTGTTCGTCATGTTTCTGTACACCCCCCCCGCGTACGTTCTATCGATCGCTGAACCAATCATAAGCAGAAAATGCCCAGCGTCGGTTGAGTCTGCACTTAAGCTGAAACGAAGTATAGAAGTCGTTGGCAATAGTCGATAACCTTAGAAAGGCTGTATTGTTTATTTATTTATTTAGGAAATACTGCGGATGGTTTTCCACCATCCTGGCAGGTTCTTCCTGCCAGGGATGGTGGAAAACCATCCGCAGTATGTTTAAAAGCATGTTTAAAAGAAAGGAGTCAAAACTACTGGATGTTGAAGCATTCACGCAGTCTGACGGCGGTGAGTTGCAGTCATCAATGGTTCGTACAAAAAAGGAGTCCTTAAATATGTTATTTCTAGGAGCATATTGTAGTACATGGAGTGCCCCACCTCTCGATCGAAGTCACGTGGTTTATGGGCCGCGTTTGTAATACGAGCTGCCAGGTGGTCCCGAAACCGTTGATCGTCTGCCAACGCCTCCGCCTTTCCGCCTGCTTTCCTCCTCGCTACAAGACAACACAGCGCATGCGCACTTGCAACCAATCTCCACCATTAAATTGTAAACGCTCCCCATGGTCTGAGATGGACCTTCTCTTTAATACAGGCTCTCTAGATAATGTAATTCTGCAGACATACTTTTTTTTTATAGGGTCGTTCCCCTTTTTGAATATTTCCGGTCTTAGAAGACTACTCCATGTTTTTGTATCTGTGTCTTTTTTATCTTATCAAAAACCAAGTGCTAGTCAGGACACCTTAAGACTCCGATTCTCATTAAGTGCGAACGCAGTTAAGGCCACGATTCAATGGCGCCTTCATGTTCTATCTTCATTCAGGTACCTACTTCGCCATCTGGCATTGCAGTAGGGGGAATACAAGCAAAAAGACGCGATCAAAAAAGTTTACATATTCAGCGCGTGAAAGAAGCCGTCATTGGGGGTTATAATGACCGCGCCTGATGGAAGAAAATTCGAATAACGTATGTTCTCTCCAACAGCAACGACAAAACAGTGTCGCAGCACGTCACCCCCAAAAGACACATCTCTAATTTTTAATCATTATTTTCTAAAATAAACCTTAAAGACATATTTTGAATCGTTTGAAGTTTTTAAATAAAAAATCAGCAGAACCCATCCTTTGGGAATGATTATCTACGTTAATGCGAATAGCATCAAACGGTGCGGAGTTATGCGCGTTCGTCAGGTGGCCGGCACACTCTAGATACGCCAGCCCACTCTTGAGGCGATTCTAAATTTGTTGACACTTTCACAGCCCTGCGCACGATCTCCGCAGCCCAGCACGTGCGTTTGTGTCACTTAGGAAGGCGAGCAAAGCACGCGCCATACGCACAAACACTCAAAATGGTACCGACCAGACTTTCTGGCGTCTCAGCTAGTCTACAACCAACGGTACTCTAAACGGTTGTTTATATCTTTACCATAAGACGCGCCTTACAGCGCTGTCACAGCTACCGGTGCGCGCGCGTTCCATGCACGAGGGCTCATTCCGCTCTCGTGAGGGTGAGCACGGCCGCTACATCACCCTCTCCCGAGCGCGGGAGAGGGTGAGCTAGGGGCAGTGCTAAGCCTCACGAGAGCGGAATGGCCCTCGTGCATGGAACGCGCGCGATAGTAAAGATATAAACAGGTGTTTAGAGTGCCTTGAATGACTGCCTTCATAGCTCTGTGGTTAGCGCGTCTGCCTGCTGATCAAAGGGTCAACGGTTCGAATCGCGCCGGCGCCGGTCTTTTTTATTTATTTATCGACCCGCGGCGTAAGAGGTTAGATAGCCAGATAGATAGATAGATAGATAGATAGATACATAGACGAAAAGTGCGTGAAGTATCCAAAGAATGCTATTCGCATTAAAATGCGGTTGAAAGGTTCCAGACAACACAGACATATTCAGGGTTAAAACGAATATGGGAAAAATTAGTAGTTTATTTGTGCGACTGCAGGTACGAGTTCGAAATTTTGTCCCCAAAAAGCCAAGCATGCGAGGCCTTCAAGGAAATGTAGTGGACATGGGCATTCCACTGCAGATCGAAAGTTTTGTATATACACCCAGATATTTATATTCATTAACAGTTCCTGGGGCACTTGCGTTTAGTAAGTAACTAAATGCCGGCGGTAATAATTTTTATGTTCCGAGTCATTTGTCATGACTGATATTACGAGTCATTGTTGTCCAAGTCTTTTTCTGCAAAATCAACCTTTGTGCGCGTCATTTATTTCCTTATATACAACAAAATCATCTGGAAACGTTCTAGTGGTAGAGCAAACATCAACAGCAATATCATCTATATAAATAAGAAAAAAAAAGTGTTCCCAGAACGGAGCCTTGCAGCACGCCGCGAGGTGACGTCTACCATTTGGGGTTGCAAGCCATTTAAAACCATATTGCCGCGAGCACAGCTGACGAAATGGGCAGCGCGCTCGTGGCCTAACGGTTATCGCGCCTGTCTTCCACGGCAGAGTGCCAGGGCTGATTCCTGGTCGCGGCTACGCGCATTTTTGTTGACATTGTTATGAGATGTTCTGGCAAATTCGAGAACCGTCTTGCTGATTCGAGGTTAGATCGTTCTACGCACCGAACCTCCTACGCCGAATGCTCCAGAAGCCCACGCGTGTACAAAAGCGGCTCCGCGTGGCAAGCTGAGGGGCTACGTTCGGACAAATGTTTCGGCTTTCTCCGAAAAAAAGTGACGGAAGCGACGATATCACGTCTGATTGGCTAGAGGCTCAAATGACGAAAGAGGGAACTTTCGTCATTTTGAGCCTCTAGCCAATCAGACGCGATATCGTCACTTCCGTCACTTCCGTTTCTTTAGGAGAAACGAAACATTTGTCGAACGTAGCTGCCCTGGAGTCAGTTTTCGCCTCAGCGTTCGGTCCTGCTGCTTCGCCGCTTTCGAATTCGGCGCCCGCGACGCTCTGTTGTTATCTTTCTTCTCTTTTTTATTTTTGGGCACAAGTTCGCCCCATTAAACGTTTAGTTTCTTTATTTATCATCGCCTCATCAATTGTCATTTGTGACAATATATTGCTTTCTGAATGACAAATACTTCCTCACCCATCTGTAAACTTTGTCATCAATTTTATAGGCGTGGAGCCTAGAAATTAAAATATCATAAGGAGGGACATCAACGGCCTTATTGAAATTAAGACATACACAGTCAACACTCCGTCGCTTTTCGATTGCCATAGAAAGGTCATAAAAAAGGCAACTAGTTATGTGGTACAAGAATAGCCCCAACGGAATTCTTGTTGCGAGGGATGCCAAAAGTTAAACAGACTAAGATGAATCATGATGTTACTATAAAGAATGTGTTCCATTATCTTGCAAAGAAATGTTTCTCTGCGATATCGGTCGATAAATTTCGACACTGTTTCTAGGACCACTTTTATGTACTGACATTACTGGGGTAAGCTTCCAATCAGAAGGCAGAGAAGATTCACGTAGCGATTTTTTTTAACAATACCATAAAGCAAAAGCACAACGAACTAGAACAAGATTTCAGAATACACGCCGGAATATAACCCGAATCAGTGGATTTAGTTTTGTCTAAGTTTCTCAAATGATTTAAGATTCCAGACGCACCAAATTCAACTTCTGGAACCACGTCGGTGGTCGCTGGAACATTAAAGCTTACCGAACGTGACTGGCAAGACCTAAAAACCGACCAAAAAAATACATTGAAATGATTTACCTTTTTAGTGTTGTCATCGGCGATAGTATCGTGTTCGTTAGCATCGGAACGGAAGAATTATGCTCACCATTATTAAGGATATATTTAAAAAAAGTTTTTGGAGAACGCCGATTGCTATTTCTCTAAGCTGAGATGGTGCATAGCCTCAGCATGCTGCAGCCTGTCTCGAACCACTTTGGAAATTATTTTTCCTCGCAATCAAAATTCTTCAAAATACATCGTTCCCTTTGTGCGCTTGCGTTACCATCGGCAAGACCAATCATGCACAGGAAAACAAAAGCGCTAGATTACAAAGCATTTACTGTGTGTGATTAGTTTAGCCGATAACAGGTCACCGGGGAAAGACGACTCGCGACATGACGACGCACTTTTGATGCTGCGTGATTAGCGCGAACGGGTCTAGAGCGTTGGCTTCGGATGAGCTTGAAACGGAAGCAAGCATCACGTAGCCTTGCACTAGACCCCAAAGAATATTGAGAACGGCTCGAGGCACACCTAAGCACTTTAATGAGTTGTGAATGCGAAAGTACGCACGGCATTCTTCCGCTCCCTCATTTTGTCTGCAGCGTATTTGCTAGTGATGGGCCGAACTTTTGCCGAATCGAAAGTTCGGCGCCGAATCTTGGGATTCGGCAAAGCCGAACTTTTGCCGAATTTTTCAAGAGATTCGGCAAAGATTCGGCAAAAATACATTGTTACCAGACTTACGTTGAAATTTAGTTTTTTCTGGCGAAAAAAGGTTTTATGTTTTTTTTTCTTAGCTTAAATGCAACATGTAATGCATATTGACACAGTTATTGCTAAGTAAGGTGATATTCTACAAGATAATTGTATCGCGGTGCCGTTTTTATGTGTTTACTGTCAATTTTAGAGTGACTTCTAGCAGAAGTGGCGTGACAACGAGGTTGGGTGGCAGCGGTGGCAGTCACGAATCACGCTACGAGAGTTTCGGTTTCGAGGCATTATTAGCGCAACCCTGCATGCAGGGGCGGATTTAGAGAGGGGTCCGGATGTCCTGACCCCCTCTTGATTCCTGTATGTGTAAAATTTTGGGCGTAAAACGAAGGAGAGGGTGAGGCGGTTCCTAAACATATGGTACGCTGACCAACACCTGACCCTCCCCTCAGGAAATTCCTGCATCCGCCCCTGCCTGCATGTGTGTGTACAGTGCTTTCTCTGAGACTTACCGTTCTGTGCGCGAAAACGAATGCAACGGTTGCTGAGCCTTCACCAGAAAAGTTAATATTATTATTGTAAATATGCATGTTCTTCGATTTGAGTCACTTGACGTCAGCTTTGCATGAAAGTGTGCGTCCCATATTAGCAACGTCTCGTTTTTAACGTTTAAAATGCCAGTTTCTGGTGTTAGGACAAACACGAACGTTTAGAAAGATAGGGAAAGTTAGAGACGTCGGATGCGCAACGTTGAGCATTATAGTTCTGTGTTTAGTTTTATGAAGATACAGGAAAATCGCGAAATAACGCTGGTTGAAAAAACAATCAATCAACCAATCAATCTTTATTTGCACAAAATAGTAAAACACGGGAAGCGTGCGCGGCTGGCAGAAAGGTTACAAACCCGTACGCTGAGGCGCCTGCCAACCAACTTTCCGTGAGTTAATGAATAGACACAACACACAACAGTTTGACGTTAAGACGCGGACGAACACAGGAAGGACAAAATATGGCCATTGGACTCGCAAATTAAGGGCGGCCCACACACACGCGCAGAGTGCGCAGTGCAGCAGCACACACTACTTCTGAGCCGAAAACAGAATTGTTATAATTGCGACGAGTGCTTTAAAGTAATTGTCGGCCAATGTTTCAACTACCTCGTTGCATCAGTGGTTTCACATACTCAGGGTAATGCGTTTATTTAAACCGTAACAGAACGGCGCAGCGCGATGCACGCTGCGTCGTAGGTTGAGAGAGTCTGAGGAGGCGCCCGGTAACAGCCGTCTCCGTGAACGAAACTTGATCCGTGCGAGCGGGCCTTGGTCGGCGGTTGGACTTCGCACGATAGTTCTTATACGCGTAGTCGCGGTATGTAGCTGAGCGCGCCGCCGGATACTAGCAAATACAGTGGCGGAACTAGATATGATGGCGCCCATGGCAAATGAAATTTTGCGCCCCTCATAGCCCATGGCAAATAAAATTTCGCGCCTCTCGCGTAGCCCCGCTGCCGTTTTTTCCATAGGGCACATGTTGGGTGGACTCGGCTCGGCGCCCCCTCCCAAGTGGCGCCCGGGGCACTTGTACCCCCCTGCCCCCCCCCCCCCCCCTAGTTACGCCACTGAGCAAATATACCAAGTGGAAATGTCAAATTAAAATCCCGTCATGCAGAATGTACCGCATCATTTTTTACTTGCGCAGTGGACTGCGTAAATTACTGGTCGATCTTCTATTCTTGAGGCAGAAAATATTGAAGAGAACCACACTCGCTCACAAACACAATTACCGTGTTGCCTACTCACTCCACACCTCGCCGTAACCACTGGTTGTACTCAACGAGCTTGAGTTGGTTGTACTACGCTGCACCACCGTGCACTGCACGATATAACCAATATAACCTCACGACTGCACGGCGTCCATTTGCAATCCACGGCCCGGTAGCGTTCTCGCGCGTGCGCAGACATTTGCCGAATTTTTGCCGAATCTTTGCCGAACTTTCCTTCAAAAGTTCGGCAGTTGCCTGAACTTTGCCGAATCTGAAGTTCGGCAGATTCGGTCCATCACTAGTATTTGCGTCGACGGCAGAGCGCGCCCTCTCCCAACACCCTCTTCTCACCGCTCTGACCTTGGGCGCTCCGTGTTAGCGGCGCGCTGACGGACACGCAGCGCCGTGGGGCGGCTGTCGTTGAAACTGACGCGCGCAGCGGCCGATGAGAGCCTCGTCGACGCGCGCCAGCCCATGGGACCGAAGGCGAAATCCATCAGCTGAGATCGGGGAAACTAGGTGCCGTTGTCTAGGCTTTTCGCGTGGTTTCACAGCTGGGAGCTGGCTTCACTTGCAGAAAGGATTTAAGGTGCCGTTTGGCACGCTTCAATTGGATGACGTCAGTTAACTCCATCAGACAGTTAATGCTTTCGCATTAATATACACGAGTAGTTTAGAACTAATAAAAGGCAGACGTATTCATTCGTGTGGCATGAACTCTGAATTATCATCTGAGAATACGTATATATATTTATTTATTTCACTTTTGAAGCTTTAATTATCTGAGTAGTAGGAAGGTACGTAAAGATAATAACTTTTATTACTACCAGCACAGGTGCAGGACCAACTGAGTTGAAAAACAGGACATTTAACTGGTTTCTACAAAATGAAAATTGAAGTTTAGTTTCAGTCCTTGATTGGACGTCTTTTTTGCGTTTTTTTCTCTCTTCTTTATTTCTGTTCTAGTTTGAAAAGTAATTACCTGAAAAAGCAGTTCGGTGCCCTCCGAATAACACTTGCACGAGATCACGTTGCAACGCTGCTTCCGACTCAAAATTTCCACCGGAAGTCATATCAGTGACATTCGTCTGTCTTCGTCCTCTGTCTGCTATTTCTTTCTAAGAGCAGATGCAGTGTTTCCCAGATATCTCGAGTTTTTCGCGTCGTGATCGACTGCGTTAGCCACAGTGGTCGGGAGCCTAAAGGAGCATTGCCCGGTACCCACACAGCCTACAACGTGTTTTTGAGCGCTAATCGTTGATTAAAAAGACTCGAGGTACACCTGAGCATATCTTATGAGTTGTGAATGCGAAAGCACGCACGCCGCTCTTCGCTCCATTTTTTAATCTGTGGCGTACAACGCGCTCACCTTGGGCGTAGAACGGTGGAGCCGCTGCCTCGCGGACACGCAGCGCCATCGGGTGAGCGATCGTTCAAACTGTCGTGTGCCTTCCGGCGCGAGGAAGGAACAGACAGCAACGTAGTTCCCAGCAGAACGAACCCCTTGGTTTATTCCATGCGCCGTATATATTGCCACGCGCCGTACAACCGATAAGAGGCGAGCGAACGCGGTGATCACTGATAACGCAACAGCGTGATAACACAGTCAGGATGACACCACACAAACTGACGCGCAGCGGCTAATGGGACCCTCGTCGGCACGCGCCAGCCAATGGGACCGAAGGGCAAAAGGGGCCGTTGGCTAACTTTGCGCGTGGTTTCATTAAGGTGTCGTTTTTCGCCATCTCTGCATAAGGTCAACCAACCGGCCCAGTTGGTTGAAGCGAGTTGGCACAAGTGTGTCAACCAGCCTTAAAAAGTTGCCGTGTGACACCGCATGAGCGACACTAGGGGCAAAGTGTACTCGCTTCAAGTGACACTGAATTAGCGAGTTTTACAGTGGTATTATTAGAAAAAAAAGCTCTGTCACAGCACTCCCGTCCAATCCGCAGCCCGCGTTCGCCTCCTTGGGGTGACGTTTAAAGCTCATCATTACAGCCTTCTTTCTCTAGGCCGTGTTGCTCGTACTTGAAGTTTATGCGTACCGGGTTTTGTACGGGCCTAAAGGCCCGTTCACACACTAGCGTTAACTAAGGACACCCTTCTACCGAGCTCCTCTGGTGTCTTATGACGAGAGGACACACTGACACGCTTATGTCATCTATGAGGCTGCCCTGGAACTGCATTTCAGCAGAGCGAATGTTTTTTACGCTATTTTCGAGATCAAACATACTTACTATCTATAAAAAATGGTCGTTAATAAGATATTCAAATTTTTTTTGACCCAAAGACGAAAGAATGATGAAAAAAAAGTATACAAAAAATCAGCAGAACCCATCCTTTGGGAATGATTATCTACGTTAATGCGAATAGCATCAAACGGTGCGGAGTTATGCGCGTTCGTCAGGTGGCCGGCATCACCTGATACGCCAGCCCACTCTTGAGGCGATTCTAAATTTGTTGACACTTTCACAGCCCTGCGCACGACTTCCGCAGCCCAGCACGTGCGTTTGTGTCACTTAGGAAGGCGAGCAAAGCACGCGCCATACGCACAAACACTCAAAATGGTACCGACCAGACTTTCTGGCGTCTCAGCTAGTCTCAACCAACGGTACTCTAACGGTTGTTTATATCTTTAGGACAGGACGCGCTACAGCGCTGTCACAGCTACCGGTGCGCGCGTTCCATGCACGAGGGCTCATTCCGCTCTCGTGAGGCTGAGCTAGAGGTCTCCCGAGCGCAGGAGAGGGTGAGCTAGAGGAGAGGGTGAGCGCCGGAGAGGGTGAGCTAGCCCTCGTGCATGGAACGCCGCGCACTGGTAGCTGTGACAGCGCTGCAAAGCGCGTCCTATGGTAAAGATATAAACAAATGTTTAGAGTGCGGTGAATGACTGCCTTCATAGCTCTGCAATAAAGGAAAAAAAAAACTGCCTTCATAGCTCTGTGGCTAGAGCGTCTGCCTGCTAATCAAAGGGTCAACGGTTCGAATCCCAGCCGGCGCCGGTCTTTTTTATTTATTTATCGACCCGCGGCGTAGGAGGTTAGATAGCCAGATAGATATATAGATAGATAGATAGATACATAGACGAAAAGTGCGTGAAGTATCCAAAGAATGCTATTCGCATTAAAACTTAGTGTTCCACGGCTACCCGGTAGATGGCGACAGTGTTCTCTCTTCGCAAGAGATTTTAAAAGGTTTTAAGGCACACGGCTTTTGAACCAGTCTTAAGAAGCGCCAGCGCTCGAGAAGTCGGCTCGTCGTTTCGCAAATGACCATGGCAGTTGCTGTCAAACGACTCTAAAAGCAAAAAAAAACAAAAAAAAACGCATTAATATTTAGGTTAAGCGTTCCAAATACGTCCCCGACTGTACCTGGAGATAATCAGAGAAGAGAGCCGTGTTTTCCGGTCAGCGTAAATAAACTATGCATCTCAGAATGCTCGAGCCCCGAGGGTACGTTACGCTAGCGGTTGGGATATAGAACGTTAAAGTTTGAAAACATGACGTTACCTACGTCAAAAGGTAATTGTGAAAGATAAGATTTTTCTATGAACCGACGTCCGTATAAGTCTCATTAAAACTCCCATATAAGATTAATATCGTTGATACCAAGAACTGGGATTGTTAACGCATGTGGCATTAATATAATTGAAAATCAGTTCCCACTACGAAAGAGAATATTGTTCTCATTCTTGTTGACAAGATCGTTTTACTGAAATAGACGCTACAGGTGCCCTGAATGTCAGTTCTTGTTTTGTCTATATTAAACTTACGTGAACGTCGACTTATAGAGAAATCTCGTATCTTTCAATTATTTTTTTTTATTGAGGCAACGTCAAGTTTTTAAACTTTCATCCTCTACCCAACCGCTAGCGTTACCTACTCACGGAGTTTGTGAGCCTTCTGCGAGGAGTAGTTTATTTAGGCGTGACAAAGAAACATAGCCCCTCTTCTCACCAACGCCCGGTACTTATTGAGTTCTGTCATAGACGGACTACTTTGTTTAGTGTTTTACCAACAGCGAAGACAATCGCCAACGAAGAATCCGTTACATGCATGGGAATACAAAGAACCTCATGAGTGGCCCACAGGGGCGGAACGGCGTGTTGACGCTGGAATTCGTAGTTTTCGAACACGCCGCGTGGTGGCGTGTGAAGGACTGACGCTAAGTGCAAGAGCTTTATGTGACTCCCATTTCACGGTGAAACTGTTTATGTAACTCGCGCCAGAACGTTCAACGAAAAAATTAAATCGAATTTTTTTTTAAATAAATTTTAAGTGGATTTTGCGGTGAAATTCCGAGTGGTCTGGTGATTGATAGCATCCGGTTCTGGGTAGCTCAGTAACATCGCCCGATTCGGTGGGTCGTTCAATTTTATTTTTGAGCTATCCAGTACCGGATGCCATAAATACCTATTACTTTACAAAAACGTAGGCATTTAAAATATATATAATAATGTTCTACACACAATTATATCCACGGGTAGATCTAACATATGAACATCTGTCGACACAAATAGCAGCATTCACTTAATTGGTTCTCTGGAGTTGATTCAACTTTCGAGTTTGTCGAAAAACTTCACAAATAACGGCTAGCAATTTCCGTTCACGTGCAATGTAACATTTGTTCCAAAGATATATATAAAAAAATATAAAAATTAAACAAACCTCTTTGTTCTCATAAAACGCGACCCAGGAATGAAAGAGTCTAGTTCATTTAGTGCATACTTAGTCATGACTTGGCAATCTATGGAGCTGGTCCTGTTGGCCTTTGGCTGTCTCTTTGTGGCCAGTGTCCAGGGAGGGACCGACGGTAAGACGTTTGCAAACCACTTTTTTTTTAATTTCTTCTTCACGCCATTGCATCGCGTATAAACAGGCCCGCGTTTTCTCATACCAGGTGTGAGCAGTCCGCGTGCGCAGAAACCAAATTTCTGGTAGTTTAAGCACTTGTGCGTGCGCTTTGCCGACAATAGCGCCACTACAGCGGTACGACGTCAGGCTTTCGTTCTCCTATATTTCACTGATCAAAAGTGCCTCGATAAATGACTTTTAAAATTACATCTATAAGTACTGAAAAAGTGAAGAGTGTCTAGAAAGGGTTTATTAAAAATGTTAGTTGAATGATGGAGCACCGGAAATTAATCTTGCGAAATATAAAAATATAGTGGACGTAAGCGTGAAAAGCAGCACGTTTGTCTACAATGCTCAAAAAAAAAAGTCTCCAAAGTTTGATCATTTGCTAAAAGGAGATATGCGAAATGCGAAGCACCATCTATTAGACGCGAGAAGAACTAGATCCGCCATCTTGTTGAGGTCGAGAAAAGCGGCCGGACGAGTTTGTTCGCGCTGGCGTGAGCTGCGCGATCTTTTTTCCAACGGCAAGATGCATGAGTTCAATCTCGTAGTTCACGGGACAGAGCCGGCTCACAATTTTGTGGGGGCCAGCGAACCGTCCTGTTGCCTTGAGCCCCACGGGTGATGTCATACACAACACGAGCTGGACCTCCTCGAAGGTGACGACCTTGCGTACCCTGTCGCAGTAGCTCTTTTGTTTTTGTTGAGCGAGCTTGATGTGCTTGGCGGACAGTTTCCGAGCTTGGTTCAGTCTCTCGTGAACAACGACTGAATAGCCCGATGCATCACGTAGTTCAGCGAGCTCCTGGCGGCCACAAACGACATTAAGAAGGAGCAGAGGATCACGGTTATAGACAAAGAAGAGAAGGTGACTGACGAACGCTGTTCTGGAATACGGTATTATAACAGAAGACAACGTAGGGAAGGACGCCTGACCATTTGTCGCGTCCTGCTGTAGTAAAATTGATCATCTACTTGAGTGTCTTGTTCGCCCGTTCGCTCGAGGCGCACAAAGACAATGCGCACAAATTTACGAACGTGTCCTCAGAAAGGCCAGGTAAATCTTCTAGATTCTTTCGCCACATGTTATGGTCTGACGTCAGAAAATGGCATTTTTGTGTCATTCATCTGGCGGGCTACAGAGTTAATCAACGCTCTGTCGCGGCTCTCCGGCTCTCCGAATTCGACGTTAAAAAGATGGCCGACCGGATGTACGCGCTCACTGTTGACAGACGTCCAAGCAATTTCGCATATCTCTTATGGAGCTTACGCGGTGAAATTAATTTAATAATATAGTTTGGATCTAAAAGAAAAACAAATATCACGACATACGTTGTCCCATCACAACGTTCAGGATGTCATCGCAAAACGTTCGACAACTATATATCTATGTTTCAAAATTTTTACCTGAAAAATTTAAATTCTGGCAGGAAATTATAATCTTTAGAACACTGTCAGTCTCTTAAGTGTGAACACGAAACTACTTTCAATGAACAGTATATATGCACAAGATGACACTCCAAAACAAAATTTTCCGCGACCTCTAGCTCCAGAGTCTTATTCAATACGTGGAATGCGCAGTGTCTCGTTCACATTTCTTTAGTAGACATTAAACAGTCGTTTGGAAGAGTGAACTTATTAACTTTCTTTTTAAATATAGCGAGAAAATTGACGTCAAGTCACCTGACGTCACACTACGTGTTCATGTGAAGTGACGTCACGCATAAGCTGTCATTATTTATGTCACCCTTAGAATATTGCTTGGTACGTTAAATGTCATTGCAACATATAGCAAGTTTCAAAATATTTGCTACGAAACGCAAAAACATGCATGTCTTCTTTTTTATAAAAATATCAATGTTTTGCTAACTTTTGTGTGACCTACAGACATGTCCTGATAGCATTTCAAACATATTTCGAGCAACTAAAAAGTTTTTCTGCAAAACAAAGGGTGTTCGGTGCACTTTAAAAAAATTAGCATTTCGAAAACTGACTAAACGTGTCATGGACTTTCTAAGAAACCCTTTCTAATCAATTAAATTTGCATATGTCTATTGAATAACCTATCAAAAAATAACTCTATAGAATGTAAGATTTATATGACCTCTACATGACAAGATATTGAGAGATTGGTGGAGACAAGAGCGCGTGGGGACATCAG
Organism: Ixodes ricinus; assembly: GCA_037355805.1. Taxonomy (NCBI): domain Eukaryota; kingdom Metazoa; phylum Arthropoda; class Arachnida; order Ixodida; family Ixodidae; genus Ixodes; species Ixodes ricinus. The sequence goes on from JAZHYW010004098.1 coordinate 72,506, forward strand.
AACACCGGGCTCTGGTCGGAATGATTACTGGGTGAACGCGAAGCTATAGCTACATTTGTTTTTATCACCGTGTAAGATATATAAAGGTGAGTACATACAACACGCTCAACGCTTCGACCCGGTGGTCTACGTAGTCTTTTTGAAGCGGGCCTGAGTAGAAGCTACACAAGCCCGCGGGGGTGCTCTGTCGACTGAGGCAGCCGACAAAGTCCCCGCCATCGAGACAGCGTAACTGAGGAAAAAGAAAAGAAACAAACAATACAAAACGTGTATCGTTCTTGTGGAACCTGGACGCGCTTTCTTTCCGTTCCGAGTGTCTGCTCTGTCCTTTACGGATGCTGCATTAAACACTGCGCCAGAAAACTTTCTTCTTCAACTCGTTCGTTTGACTGTTATGGCCGCCGTTGAGGTACAAGGCTAAGGGTGAATGACAAAGTAGTACTTAAATACACGCCTGACGCAAGTGCCAGGTTCTGCATGAAGTGCCGTACCTAGAAAACAGGCGCGGCATGCCTCCATTTAACTTTAAAGACACACACAACAAAAAATTACACCATCTTCCCGAGGGGAACCATGGGGTGATGACGGAGCATCGTGTTGGTTCCGAGGAAAGAGTCAGTTGCGTGTTGACGTCGAGAGATGGTGCCACCGACTGCCCTAGCGTTACCCCCTACGCGAGCCTTCGTCGCGGCTTGCGGCAGAGAAACTTGGAACGCTCGCCGCTCGCCGTTTATTTTTTTTCACACTTGAAGGAGAGAAGACTAGAGGAGGAGAGTTGCGCGTGCGCGCGCGAGTGTGAGTAGAAACGAACGCACGCGCAGTGCACGCAGCTGGTAGAGAGAGAGAGCGGAGAGAGTAACGCGCAGCTGTTGGAGAGAGGGAAGGAGGAGAGTTGCGCGTGCGTAGTGTGAGTGCGGGACTACAAGGCCGCGGGACATAGACCTGAGCAAGAGATGCCCGCATCTAAAAAACAACGCTAACGTATTGCGATTAATATCGCAACATTGAAGGTGCGCAAACCTGTACGCGCGACGCGGTCTCCTTCAGGATAGCGTCCGGAGCTAGTTGCCTTACCGTGCAATAGATGGCGCTCTTATATCTAAAGCAACCTATAGCGGTTACGCCGACGCCAACGGCATTGGTGACGCCGACGCTGACGCCACTATATGCGGGAACGGGCGCCTAAGAACTGCGTTCTAAAATTAGTCGCCAGAACTTTCAAATAGATAACCTTCACTACACGTGGAAACGTTGAAGCATATCTCTAACGACCCTGGGTGCTCCCAACAATTATCCCTTTAGTTCAGACGTCATGAACTACTAAAGGTCGCAATAAACCTGTTCTCTTTCGAAATTTTCCACACGGCCAATTGACGCTCGTTTTTTAACGGTTTTGAATAACACGCAGGTTTTGAGGTTCACTGCCTAACTTAGAGTCATTTGACGAGGATTTTGGCGGTTTTCACATTTTACCTCAATATCAGCATGACCTACTCGATTATTCTCATATTTGTCGCATTTGCGTCTGCTCCTCACCAAGTTTACACTGCTGATAGTAAGTAAAATTTACGTTTTGTTGGAACTAGTTTCAGCTGAGCCTTCTAGAATCGTTAAAATGATCTATAATAGGGGTTTTATAATAACGTACGCAATTTTAGCGCACGCTAGCGCTAAATTTAGCGCTTGCTTTAGCGCACGCGACGCAAGAGAGTTTTAGAATAGCGTTTCTCCGCCGCGACGCAAAAGCCCAAGCATCTCGCGCTTGCAACGCCACCAAGATACAGTCACGATTTTTATTTCACACACGAAATGCTGCAACTTGAGAAAAAAACAAGAGTTTTGGTCCGGAGTAACAATTTTACATTTGTTTAAACGTGAGAGTGCGACGCGAGCGGTCGACCGGTCGTGTCCGCCGCATGCGTCGCCTCGGCAAGAGTGTACTGACCTTCGCCGATAAATGTTCGCTCGTCGCAAGCATCAAGTTGCCGGTGATCGTTGCCCACCCTACTGGGTTTTCCAAACCGAGTGCAATGTCGTCCCGTATTGAAAATCGCAGTCGCGAGGATGCCGCCGACGTCGCGCTCACGACGCCGCCAAAGCGACCGCAGCCATGGTCCTGGGGGCCGCCATTTTTTTTAAACTGTGCTCGTCTTGGCTTTAGCCAACTTCTCATCACGAATCCTCCTTAGAGGAGCGCAAAGACCCTTTGCGTACGCACGCTATTTCCGAGAAATAGCGCACGCTAAAATTGCGCACGCAAAGCGCAAAACCTGGTTTGCGTTCGGAGCATGCGCAGTGGCGACGACGCTATTCTTTGCGTACGCAAAGCTTTAGCGTGCGCTATTCTAAAACTCTCTAATATGAATCATTTGAAACACTCGTAACCTTACGTTTCGCACTATTTATTTATAGATCTAACTGAGCCAAACTTAAAAAAGTGAAATATCACATGCCTGATAAGACGAGTTAGCAGCACATAGAATGAACAGACTAATTACACTATTAAAAAAACTGCAATCTCATCACAAACATGTATTCTCTTTACAGCCTCGTGTATTAATCTCACTCTGCCAAATGCGCTGGGGCTCGGAGAGGTACGTTTTAGTATCACTCAATCCAAAACATAAACGTTTAAACGGAGGACGCAAAGTATTTTTTTTAAATTCAATATATGCCTTCTAAACATTACGAAGCTTGTACTTTCCTGCAAAATGCTTAGAAGGGCCAATCGCTATAGTCTAGGTAGTAAGCTCGTCGAATATCACGTGATATTGACATGTCATAACACCCTACTGGTTTAGGAATAATGTTTTTCTGTACAAAAACATACTTTGTGCCTCGTCATTTGCCAAGCTCCCTCCGTAGATTCCAACGCTTAACTCCCTTATGTGATTTTGCGGGAATTTAAAAAATTCCCGCAAATTTAGGAAATTTAAATTTTCTTAAATTTTCTTAAATTAAAAAATTTAAGAAAATTATCTTTTCTTAAATTTTTAACACAAAATATTCCCCATTTGTTCAGCTTGGTTAATAAACACCTGAAAAATAATTTTATAAGAAAAATCTAAACCAGCTAGAAGTGTACCAGTACAGCTGGTCCGATTGAATTCCTTTTTCACAGAAGTTCAGGGTGTTTCCACGTCAGATCGTCCAATGATTGTCTGAGTCATACATTTTTATATTTCTGTAATAAAAATATTTGAAATCCATGTTCTTGGGAGGAACATTCAGCTACATGTGAACGCCCAAGCTAAAAGTTTCCCGGCGATATAAAATTGAGAAGCTCGAGGCTCGGACATTGTCGAGATTTCACTATGGTAATTTGCACAGCTGCCAATGTCACAGCAGAGCAGGAACGTAGTTCAAGAAAATCGATTTTTATAGACAATTTACACATACACTCCATCTATTCAAATCTCCAATGATATATTTCTATGAAACAAAATACGAAACACATAAGAAACACGCTTTAGAAACATTTTCACAAAATATTTACCCAATGAACAACTTTATGCCAAACGTCGAAAATATATCCAAATATGTGTCTTCAAATGCATCTCACGAATATATGCAGAAGATTTGCTTAGCTTCATTGTAGGTTTGTTATTAATTCAGAAACGTAAATCATTTCTCTAAAAGTAGCAATATAGCGCGTCAATATTTTAAAATAAAATCCAACTCTTTATCTTTTTTAACTCTCATTAGTTCCTTGTAGTAACTTGAACTAACTCGTGATGGCAATATATTCAGTAGCATATGACCTCCAACTTTGTCGGCTCTACAAAGATAATCTCTAGAACCTACAAAGTGTGTACAGCGGCGCTTCTCTATAGCAGAGCGTAAGAAGTCGTCATAACTTAAAACCGTGGGAAATAGAAGAATATTAAAAAAAAATAGAACACAAAAGAGCAGCACCCTATTACACACTGTGTCAGTTCTAGCGAATATCTCTTTGGAGCCGAGGTCGTGGGGCAAATCCCTACAAGGAAGACTATCTGGCTCAATTTGAGTGAAGGTTTGTTTTCGCTTCTCTCACTTGTAGTTAAACTATGCTACTCAATATTTTGCCATTCTAAGTTATTTCAAGTTACTGTAAGTAGTTAAGGAGAGTTTAAAAATACAAATGAAAAATGGAGTTTCCTTTTTTAAGTATTGACGCGCAATTTCGTTACTTTTAGAGAAATTAACTATGTTACTTCATTAATAACTAAATTATAATAAAGGCTAAAAAGATATGTTTTATATATTTGTAAGGTGCATTTCAAGGCTCATATTGGGATATATTTTGTGATGTTTAGCATAGACTAGTTTTTTGGTAAATAATCTGTGGACGTGTCTTTAAAACGTGTTTTAACGTGTTTCGCATTTCTTATATAAATATATAATTATAATTTTTAATATTTGGTGTGCATGTCCTAAATGGTCTACAAAAATTACTTGTCACTTGTCACTTGTGTTGAATCACAAGTCACTTGTGTTGAAGAATTTGAAGAAAAGTTGATGAACTGGTTTGCTGACGAGTAGTTACACCTGTGAGAATGATTGTCCTATGTATAATTTCTTGTGTCACCTGTATTTTGTTGATGTATTACTGTATCCACTCCTGCTACAACCCGCAAGGGTTGGCAGTATTTGAAATAAATAAATAAAAAATAAAAGGAATTACCAACGTGCCTGTTTGGTGCGACATTGCCATAGTGAAATCTCGGCAATGTCCTCGTCTGGAGATTCTCAATTTGATATATCTGGTAAATATTTACCTACGGTGTTCACATATAGCAGAGTGTTCCTCCCAATAACTTGAATTTCATATATATTTTTTACAGAAATATCAAAAATAGTATCCAGACAGTCATTGTATGATTTTACTTGGAAACATTCTTTGGAGAAATACAACGTTTTCATAAAAAAAAAACATTTCAGAGAATTTTTTTCTGCAGATATGTCGCTAAACAATAAAATGTCAACACTGTCTTTTTGTACTCGAGTAAAATGTTGAAAATTGTTTTTGTCAGTATTGTTTATTGAATGCTCTTCAGACATTTGAAAATTATTTATTTTTAACTACGAGGAATTAATTATGTTGTCGTATTTTATTTGCGATAGTGTCTGGATGGCGCTGGTGACCTGTGCACATCAAACAAAGTGAGTATTTATTATTTGTCGGGTAATTTTCGTGAACTATGTTTGTTTCACAACTGGTCCAAATTTGTTTTCAAAAATGCTAATGTTACTGCGATTCTGCGTGAGTGGCACCATATCTTTCGTCATATCGTGGACTCTACTACTCCACTTATGTTGACACTGTGTGTTTTTTTTTAATTCTCATGTGGAGTGTGCTTTTGCTGATGAAGCAATTGTACTCCATGTGTTTTATAGTCACTCACAGACAGCTAAAGAATCGCGGAACATGGCGAGCTTGCTGCATTTTATTATCGTCTCACAGCCAGATATATTTTAATGCAACTAAATATGAACGCCGAAAGACGTTCATATTTAGTTGAGAGAAGAGTGAACTTATCAATCCACAATTATACATTTCGTAATTAACTGACAGCCACTATAGAATATATTGAACTACTCCACACCTTCACAAGCGACGGCTATATATTTGCTAAAAATTAAGATAATAAATTACTAGAATATATATATTTGTTTTTCAAGTCTGTTCCGCAATAAAATCAGATGCGATCTATTTTTTAGGCCATTTTGTACTACTATTCCTTGTCCAGGACAGTTGTAAGAAAGGCTACATAAATACACAACGAAACGACATGGTCACAATGACAGATAATTCAAACAGCAAACCGCTCGCATGCCGCAAATGGATTGTAAAAACACAAAAAGAAAACAAAAACAGTGAATAAAACAATTCTCCAAGCAAAGCAGAACGAGTCTTCACTCAACGTAAAATTTGTTTCTTATACAGTTCAGCAATGAGTTTGTAATGAATAGTCTAAGAAACAATACGGAGCGGTCACGAGAGGCGCGCAACCTACGCAGCCCCATCGACACCAGATGTCCTCGAAAAGTGCAGTGGTTCATTTGTAAATAGTGTAAACAAAACTTTTGTGTGGGGCAAGGAGCCACTACAAGTTTAAAGAACTAGATGTCCTTATTTCATCGGATTTGCTATTGCAATCTTTGAAAGTGCGACCAAGAAATTAATACTACTGCTATTCCTATAAACGCAAAGAATTATTTCGCAGTCGATATTATGTAGCCTTCCAGCACAGCGGCTGTAAGGTTGAGCACTATGGCTTTGATTTTGAGTTAATAGCATAGAAACGAAACCGTGTGTATATTTTTTTTAAATGCAGGATGGGGGACTGGACACCATCGCAAAACTGGTTGAGGTGAGTTTTCCATTGCTCTAATGTTGTACACTTTCTTTGATTCTGAAAGATGATTGCTCTTATGCACACAGTCGTTGTATAACAAAAAAATCATATACTGAGCTAGAATAACACATTGTAAGGAAAGAGCATCAACTGATGCTACTCTCGAAATCCAGCGCAATCTCTTTTGGCCGACGTTGGAGTCACAAGCGTGTTTATACCGGATGTTTTTTTTTTTTCAGAAATATGAACCTGGTTTTTCAGCCTGCTCTAATAAACAACGTATAGCAGGAAGCTGAAACTCTATGAGAATGTAACTCTAATTGTTAAGATAGAGCGTGAAAATTTGAAAATACGATGTTACTTAGACTAAAAGTTAAATAAAAAAAGGCTATATTTCTCTAGGACTGAGCCGACATTCACCTATGCCAAACGACGTCAAAACAAGAACTGAGGTTGTGGACGCATGGGACATTTCTATTAATGGATAACATTTGGCAGCGAGAAAGATATATATTGTTTACTTTCTTGCCTGCCAAGAGTTTTGTTTGTTTGTTTTTTGCTAAAATGAATTGTAATGTTATTCCTCGTTTTGACAATATTATTATTATGTGGACATCGACTCGAAAAAGATGTTTGCGTTTTTCTCTTATCTTTTTATCCAGGTAATGCAATTTGTTCAAGCTCTCGCGTTCTCTTAATTCCCCGAGCGGCACATTCGCGCGAAGTTTGAGCTTTTATCTTCGATTCGTAGTTTACATACGCGCGGACAAATAATACGGTTCTTTTTCTCAAACAAACACCTGGTATAAGGAAGCGAAAGCTCCGCTTGCAATACTTTTATAGTCACCCAGAGCTTCAAAACCGCAGGAAATTAAAAAAAAAATTGATTGAATAAAATTTTAGTCGAATTGAATGTTCACACTTTTGATTTCGGAATTCGTTACTTGGCGGTTATATACGCTATTGTCGCAATTCGATTAGCTGCGGTGCGACAAATAGCAGGCTCAGGCCATACAACGACCTGCGTTTCTTAACATGTCATTGACATGGCATTGTCCAATTTTTTTGTAGCTTCCTGTAACAAATATTACCGCAATAAATTGTCGCGTTATGGTTACTTTTTGGTGGATACTTTCATCCAAACCAAACCTCTTTTTATTGAGATTTTTTTTTTTTGCGGAACAATGGTAGAACTATGGTGCCTGGAACGGTTCTCCATATGGCGTGTTTATCTGCGTCCAAAAAAGTTATCTCTTCCATATCCGCCTGGTGACGTCACAGACGTTTCATGATGTCGCCGGTCGCGACCCTGGCGGTGTCCCAGCAGCGGTGCTGGATGTGGCAGACGCCTGTTCTGCTGCCGGTCGCTCTCCATTGTGACAGTCCACGGAAGCTATTGGCAGCCAGAAGTTGGAACGCCGCGACGACAGCGACACTCGCGTTCGCTAGTGCTTTTCGCCAGTCTTTTTACAACCAACCGCCAGGATCGCGGCATCCGACAGCATGACACTCCGGCTTCTGTGACGTCATTTGCTGCCACTTCAGGGCCACTTTTGATGCTTGGGCGGGACGGGATGCTGAACACATCAGTCGGAGCCGCGCTCCAGGCACTATAGCAAAAGCGACAGCATAAGATGAAGATCTTCTTTTGTATAACATTGGAAAGCCCATACAGTCATGCCAAAATGACGGCTGTCGTTGAAATACTTTTTCTCACTGTTTGCATCGATATCCTTCCAGCAAGTGGAATCTATTCGCAACTGTTCAAAAATTGTTTGACGTGTACACCGCAAAATCAATTTTGTAATAAGTTAGCAAGCATTTTCTTCAACAAGAATATCATTCATGATGTTTCATAATCATCATGAACTTCAATCACTCGGTGAAGCCCTTTCACTTTCGCTGGTAGCGTGCGTCGTATTGCAGCGTGCTTTTGTAAACTAGGACCATCATACATTCCGACAATACCGGTGAAAATATATTTCGATGATTCTAAAATTGAAGTCACTCAATTTTAACACAAGTAGGACAATTGCTGAGAATCAATGCACATCCGGAAAAGATTGTTAATGCTAAAGAGCGAATTGCCAAAGTGAGGACAAAATAAAAAAGAATTGCTGAGCAAAACCTTTCTTTTGTTACGAGAACAAAAAAATCTTTCTTGGTTACAGTGTTTAACTGGGCGAGTTGGTAATATTTTAAATAGTAAGAAATACCAGCTACAGAAAGCGAAGAACACGAAGTGAGCACATGCGACAGAACAACAGCCTTTCTTTTGTGTCCTCGTCTTTTGACGCTGCTACTCCTATCATATTCTAGCTTATTGAGCTTAGAAAATGTAATTTCAAGTTGAAAAAAAGGGAAAGCGCAGGGCCTTGCGTGGCCCGAGCATGCTATTTGTCGCTTCGCAGACAATAAATATGGTTCCTCGTAACAATTAAATTTGAGTGACAGTTCTGTCTGTTACATGCTGTTCTTTTTGCTTTGGCGTGCATAGTGTACCTTAGAAGGAATCGAAGACTTGGACGTCGGGACGCAGCTCTACGTAATAAATCAGCTGCTGGAAGTTACTCTTCAGAGAAATGGTCTTGGTAAGTCTCCATAAAAATTCATTGTGCTTGGTTTAAGTTCAGCCTAAATTAATGCATTTGTGTAGATTCTGTGCGCAGCTATCCCTGGCAAACTTTTGAAACTGTACCTCAGTCGCTCAGAGAAACAATTTACTTTTCACATGTTCGTTTTATTCTGGAATAATGCTTGCGTTGTCTGGGACCCTTATACCGACTTTTCTATACAAAAACTTGAAAAAATGCAAAATCTGGCTTTGAGGCTTGTTTTAAGTAATTACGATTGGCGACTAAGTATGACTGAGAGGAACCATAAACTTACTGAGTGGCAATTATTAAAAGATTGCAGAAAGCACCTCCGTCTCAAATTTTTTCACGCTATTTATGATGGTAAAACCGGTGTAGAAAAGGATAAATATATGAAAGTGCCTTTTTACGTATCCAGTAGGAACAACCATGCTTTAAAAATTAGAGATATTCCTTTTAAGGGTGATGTACGGCGACACTCCTTTTTTGTAGAGACTGCGCGCGATTGGAACTCCCTTCCCTCACGCGCTGTCTCAATAGGTTCCAGTGACGCCTTGTTTCACGCGCTGAATGTTTGAGTTTTTTTGTGTGTCTGTATATTGTTTGTTTTCCCCCTCACTGTAATTCCTGATGGCGAAGTTGGTACCTGGATAAAGATAAATATAAAGATTTAAAAGGTGCAGAGTTACGTGTGACTATGAAAATTAAACCCTACAGTAAAATACCATGGTACTCGTGGCAGAGATACACTTACTGGTTGCTGGTTTTGGCTGGACGATAGTTGAGTCTCTCAATAGAATATTTGACACTCCATGTTCGGATTTTTGTTTTACATTTCGAAAAAAATACCTCGCTTAAATGTGCGGGGCCACAGACCACAAATCTCTAAATGTTTCTCAACTACAAAAATTAGTTAGAAAATAAAAAGATGCTTCAATGATTCATTCTTCTGAAGAAAAAAAAACTGTCTGGACTCAGATGCCATGGGGGAGTTGAAACAATGTTCTAGCCTAGGCGCCCGGATGTTGGGAATACACTGTCAGTGATAAAACACTGTAACCCTAAAACCACTGTTGACGGAAACGGGTTACAAGTAACGGCGTTACCGGTACGCGTTAATTTTTTAGTAACGTAGTAACGCACTCGTTACATTTTCAAAACTGTAACGGGTAACATACTTACGTTACTTATTTCAAGTAACGGGTAACGTAGTTACGTTACTCCCTCCTTTCCTTTCCCAAGACCAGCAAAAATGCACACTTAAATTTTGTTCCTATTTCTACACTTCGTTTTAACTTAAGTCCAGCCGCAGTCGACGTTACGAGCTAATGGCAACAGTCAGGCAGCGTCAGAAGGGCATCATCGTGGATTCATGATGGTGTTCGTCATGTTTCTGTACATGTTCTATCATCGCTGGACCAGTCATGAGCAAAAAAGACCCAGGGACATGTGCTTTTGTCGTGCTTTATTGGTCCTATTAGCTCGCAGCGTCGGCTGCATCTGGATTTTATTTATTATTATTGAAACAAAGGAGAATGCCTGATTTGAGACTTGTCCGGGTCACCCATGCTGCGCCGCCCTTATCTCGTTTTTAATATTTTTGAGACGCCATGTCAATAATTATTGCACTCATTACACATGCAATCAAAAATTGTGCCTGTCTTATCTCCACGCGAAAAATCCAACATTAGAAAAAAACAAAAATAACGCCCCCTCTTGTTCTTGTGTTAAAAACGCTGTCGCCAAAAGAAAACAAAGAACGCTGTTACTGATGATTTGATATCAAAAGTAAATCAGAAGTAACGTGCGTTAGCTTTTATCGGTAGCGGTAAAGTATTCCTATTATTATGTTTGTCACGCATTTTTTTTTTTTCGCAATTCAGTAACGAGTAACGTATTTTCTTACTTTTTTTACGGTAACGCCTGCAACACTGCCTGAAACCGACATTACCAAACGACCCTAAAAAGGTTTCTCACAGAGTGTCACGGTCTTTGTACGATGTGCGCCTAAAAGCTGACGCTGTGTGTTCAATATCCTCAAGAAACCCGAGAGAGTCAGTCAGGGCGAACAACTGAATTATCCCAGCGAATGTCTAAGCTCGATATACTATTAGATGAAAACAATTGACACGCACACAGGAAAATGTGCATGTCCTTTTTACTTGCTGACTAACCCTGCTCACAACACTTTTGTTTTGTCCAGATGTTATCACAACGTAGCCTCGTCGTTCGCTGCGACCCTCCCATAGCTCGTGGTGATTGGTTGTCTCTGTTTTGTGCGGTAGAGTGAACTCATAGACTCTACGTTTTTAGAGTACATAAACAAGCAGAAGAAACTATGCTTCATGGGCAATGTGGTATACTATTGTCAGTGAGAGCTTAATTGAAACGCGGGTTGTGGTCAATTATTTGATCCCGCTTCTTGTTTTATGATTCGGTCAGTCGGCGTTTTTATCGTCCGATGACGAAATCTGCTTGCCTGTAGAGTGATTATAAGATGTTCGGTCCTAACCATGCCATGTGTTTCTGAAACCTTCCATCACCAGAGCATAATATAGGGTTCATGAAATACCAAGGCTGAATCGAAAATGTACCTTAAAAATTGGCGTCTGCACCTAGCAATGTAAAAAATTTGTCAAAGGATATTTCACAGGAATATTTTACATCGTACAATTAGAAAGCGTAGATCCCTTTCTGTAAACAAATAGCGCCAAATAACGTGCCAGGGTCGACGGCGGACGGCGGCACAGACGACCGCGTCGTGTGGCGGGGCGCGTTTGGCGCACGTATTGATAGATGGCGCTATCTCCTTATCGAGACTGCTCGTGACGACCGCGGTCTATTAAAATGAACATAATATTCTTGCAATTTGCATGTGGTTCAGAAAGTGAATGCGGACAATGATAGCAAAACTTGAAATAACAAAAGAAAAGAAAATGCGGTTGCTGCCCACGGATTTCGTTCGCGCATCGTCTGCCTTCTTTCGCTGGTCGGTTACACCCAACATTATTAGATTAGCTCAGTTACGGAACTGCTCATAGACGCTGCATACACGAACAGTACCCCCCCTCACTGACCACGACTCGCCCGGAGTCGCTCGACGCGCCGCCGGACGGCTGCTTTGGTAACTGAATCAGGATACGCTCGTTTCAAACGTTACTAGAGACGTAAAAACCAACGGAAAAAAAGCTCTTTTTGTAGTAAATTTTATTAGAGTTTACTTCAAAATGAGGGGCGCGTGATGTTTTTTTAAAATGTTTAGTTTGCAAGGTTTTGCAGCACAATTAATATTGCTTTTATACAACCATGCCTCAGCGGCGATTTCAGGTAGCACGTCCCGACCTAGGCGCATCTTAACTTCGGTGATATGTCGCGGCGCGTCCGCTGGGGAGACGGGGGTGGCACCCCTGTGACCCTTTCCACCGTATCTGTTTCGGCTCCGAAATGGCCGATGGAAGCCATAATAGATGTTACGTGCAGTTCCTCGAGTGACCGCTGCGGGAGAAATGGCGGCGTCGTGATCGCCATTTGGCGCTTCAGCTGTGCTTTTGGAACGCACAGTTATGAAATGAAAATGTAGATGGCGCTTCAAACGACTCCAGGTGGATTGAAGTGAGTGAGGGGGGTACCCCCTCCGCGGGAGTTCCACAACTGAGGTAATCTAGTAACGTTGGTTACACTTTCCAAAGCTGCTCCCGACGCCATCTATCAACACTTGCGCAAAACGCTGTCCGCCACTCGACTCGGTCGTCTGCATCGGCGTCCGCGTTGACCCGGGCAAGATTTTTGGCCCTATATTTTCAGAGAAAGGGAGCTACGCTTCATAATTTTACAAGGTAAAACCCACTTGTGACGTATACCTTTGACGAAAGTTTACTTCGCTACGTGCAGGCGCCGATTTTTAGGGCCAATTTTAAATCCGGTCTCGGTATTTGGAACACCCTATATTCTTCCGCCAAAATCGCTCGTAAGTAGTGAGGCGATGTTTTAAACAAGTCGTGGCTGGCCCTCGTGAATGCAGGAGTTTTGACTAAACTCATCAGGACAGTGTGCAACACGGTCAACCTTGATTGCTCCGAGCTCGTCCTGAACACAACCGCTGTCTGCGGAGAGCCCATCGTTCTGAATCTTCCGAGCGCATTGGACATTGGCAAGGTAGGTCAAGCAGCGTCGTCTTCAGCATTAGAGGCTTAAGAGTTGTACTTCATCTCAGATTACCTCCGACAGCAGCCAACCAACACTATATCCGATGGAGCCGGTCAACCAGAGTCAATCGTATATCGATCGTGGCGCTCGACGTCCGTGTGTGTTTGGGATCAGCGGTGATAGCGGACGCACAAAAATTACGAAGGCGATGCGCCTATCGCGCTGCATGATTGGCTCCATGAGATCGTAGCGCCAGCTGCGGTCGAACTTTGCATGAAACGCGGTACGCGTCAAGAAACTGAGGCAAAAGAGGAAATGAGAGGGCACGGGGATGTCAGCGCACCGAGCTCTGGTCGGCATATCAGTGGGTAGAAGGCTGTCGCAATCTCTGTGTCCACTGCACTTGTCAAACATGTTCGAATGCCACAGTCAGACGCCGGATGGCGGCGTTCTGCGTTCTAACGCGTTCGAATGCGAAAGCCAAATGCAGGACGCCAGCGTTCCGCTTCCTACTTCGTTCGACGAGAGCAATGGAGACAAAGGCAGCTGGCTTTACATCTACCCACTAATCCTTCCAACCAGAGCTCGGCGTTCTGACGCCCACGCGTGCGTTCTCGTCTCCCCTCTCCCTCAGTTTCTCGACGCGTAGTCACAGATCAGGTTGGTTTGTAAAGTTCCACATGCACCGCCCGCAAAAAGAAGACACCGCCCTCAGTCAGAAGGAAGTGTATTAGGAGAGCAAGTCGTCTGCTTCACGAGCAGGAGTTGCGGTGTTGTGAGAACGACGCCGAGCTCTGATTGGCTCTGATTGAAACGATAGTGGGTAGACCTCAATGCTAGCTGCCTTCAGGTCTACACACTATTGTTTTCAATCGACCAATAAGAGCTCGGCGTTCTGACATCATCAGAACCCGTTTGCGAGAAGCAGACGAACTTGCGCTCGGCATAGTCACAGGCAGCCAAAGTTACTAAAACACTCAGTTGGGAAACTCACCCTGGTAACAAGGACCACTCGCGTCCACCGAGACCAAACTGGAGACGATAACAGCGCCCTCCTTTATGGCTGATTCATACGACGGGCTGAATCGCGATTTTCGTCCGCGAACCGAGTAACACGTGACAGTCACGTCACCGGTTCCTGCGATCCGCGCCTCCTCCGCGGACGCGCGGACTGATAAAGTCGAGCGACTTTTTACTCGCGGATTTTTGGCGGGAGCGCCTTTTTACTCGAAAGACTTTTGGGAAGAAAGAATGTTTTCCAAGCCGCGAAATGAGAATCTAGTGCTGCTTCGTATTACGATACAACAAGGAACTTTGATTCTTGGGCTCCGTTTCGCGGAAAATGCGGGGTGGCACACGTTAGTCGTGCGTCTTGTCCAGGGAGAAGCAGGACTGCTGGCGTGGAGATCCGCTTTCGATAGAAAACCGAAACTTCAGAACACTCTAAACCTTTCTACGTCGCGGTTCCTAGAAGAAGCATTGTGCGCAGACGTCATGTGTAGCAGCCGACCTTAGTTTCTAATAATTGTCAGCTTAGCTGAGCATAGCAATTTACTAAGCGTTTAAAACCACAATCTGCTAAACTTTTTTTTTTAACAAAAGATTTGGAAATTGAGAGTAGATACCACCTTCCTGGGCGCTGGCGAAAGCAACCCCGATCGTCTCAATCCGAATAGGTTTACTCGATCCGCCAGCGAGGGAAAGGCAATCTCAAATTAAGAGGAGTGAAAAAGCGTTAATGTAGGCTGTACCAATTACTGGCATTGTTGAACGTTATCCTGTTGTGTATTCGGGACCGTCGAACACACAATGCTTCGTAGAGGCATATTTCAGTGCAGATAAAACATGGCGGCATGATGCCTTCCCTTCCGTTTACAACTAAGAAACACCAGTGTGTTGAATGATGCCACAACACATACAGGGTGCCAAAGCTTTACCGCGGAGTGACATCGAGAAGCACTGTCACGGGACGACGCAGGCGTGGCCAATAAGACTTTGCGGGCGGGTTCTGCCAACCATCTGCCTAGGCGGAGGGGCGCGCCTTCTTTAAGTGTCGCAAACTCCTTATGAAAAGAACGTAGAAAAAAATAGACATCAATAGGAACAGAGGTTTGTAAAATTTCACCATTATTGCCTAAATATTTAGCTGTCCGCGAATGTGAAATTGGTAGAGCAGAAAGCTCTTGTATCAGTCTTTTTGTATCGTGTCACAGAATGTAAAACTATATCGGATGTCAAAAATTGCTTTATTGGAGATGCTGCTTAGTCTCTAGAAGTGCCTTTGCCTAATGACTCTTTATTTCGCCAATCTCGTCCATGTGCTCCGCCACATCACCATAAACACAGAAGTGAGGAGGATGCTTTAGCGCCTTCTCTATTTATTTTAGCGTATATGTAATTTCAGGCCTCATTGAAGGAAGTAAAGATCATTAATGAAGTATGTGCGTCTGTTGTAAAACATGATTTAATATATCCTGAAGTATATCGTTCAACTATAGGTGTGCTTGATTATATAGATTGGCTTCTTCATGCTATGGTGTCATTCCGTTATTACAGTGCGTGGGAATCACTGCTCAAACGTGCGACGCTGGTAATATTGTTATGGTAAGTATAAAAATCAAACCTTCAGTAACATTCTTTGTTTTAACGTGATTCCACGTGTTACACTTTTGTTTTAATTGCTATATCTTTTCAGACAAGTGCGGTTGAAAATCTGATCGAAGGAACCAAGGTAAGCGTAGGGTTTGACTGCCTCGTCACATACACAAAAACAATTAAAAACAACAACTTGGAGGACGCTTAAGCTTCGCCTTTAAGAGTGGAACGCGTTAAACCCGGCGGCTAGTTCCTCGGTTTTTCTCGCGTCCAGTTAAACGTTCGGATCAAATGTTTGTGATATTCGAAATCATGGGAGAAAAAAACGCTAGAATTCAGCTCTATTTCATTTTTTAAGAACCTCTTCGTCATCCCTTCAACATTCTAAATATTGGGAAGGGAGATGGAATATCCATGCCGAATCCCGAAACCAGAACAGAAGCTCGAATATGCGGATGGCATTTCCAAGTTGGACTTCCTAAATCACCCAAACACAGCGAAACCAGCTACAAGAAGTAAAAGTTCCAAAATAGCATATGTAAACAAAGCTCTGTATCACGACCATTAATTCAGCGCACGGGAATTATACTCGATCAACAAGTCACCGTCACATGTTCGAACGTTCATTCTTAAGGTTTATGTATATTGATGATATTTATGCCTCAGATGTCATATTATTGATAGAAGTGTCCTAAAGTCAAAAGTAGGCGCTAAGTGTTAGATCATACTTTTCGTTTTATTTCGTCCACATTTTTATTTGCTTTTTCTCGTATTTGTCTTACTGAATTTTTCCAGTTTCTATTTGGCCGCTGCTTTAACTACTTTTTCCTCCTTTTTCAGTGTGTTCTTACCAACCTGTCGAGAAAAGACATCGCAACGATCCTAAAAAGCACTATTTGCAGTGTGCTGAACATTTTAGCGAAACTCATTGGAGAGCAGATCTCAGGACTGGTTGTTGGAACAGTCAACGTGGTTCTTGGAACAGACTGCACGTAAGTCCTGCGTGGCATTCCCGCAACCTGACCAACTTTCACATAAACGGCCAGCGGTCGCAGAATTCTCACCGAGAGACAACAAAACCTGCGGGCCGAATCAGCTCCCGATCTTTTCAATGTACCCGCCTTCTTGTCCGTGTTCTACAAGGCAATACGCCAGAGAAACTCCTAATTTGGAACTAATTTGGCAATTCTAGGGACTTGGACCTAAGAATGTTTTGCTACAAAGGCGTTAGTTAGGGACAAAGCAGATTTAATGTTTTCCTATGATTTGCGGATGCGGTTCGCGAGCGACCCTGTTCAGACACACCGAGAGGCGGCTGGCGGTTTCTCGGCGATCACGCGTGATCTTTTGAGACTTGCGTTTGGCAACCCTGTTTTACAATCCAAAATCCACTTTAATCGACGATCCAAAGCCAAAATGTTGCCATTTTGGCACTCTGAAGATTTTTCTCCGGGATGTTCGCACGCATCACGAGTTCAGGCAGCGAAAAAAGAAGCATGGACCCGCCAAACTCGCCTGTGATTCCCTCGACTTCGCCCACAAGCAAAGCCCAGCTAGGCGCGCCTTGCTAACTCAGAACAGGATGCCCCCGACCTTTTTTTTTTTTAAGTGGACCTTTCCCGCATAAATTTGCAACTTTCATGAGCTATAGGGGGCGCACTGGTGCCTATCAAAATGGCTGTCATCTGGATGATCGTCGTAGAACAACAGGACGAGGCTAGGTTTGCGACGTGTGAGTAATACTAGTTTTGCTATATACGAGCAGTATTCGAGCCTTAGTTAATTTTTTTCACGTCAGGAAGGTGTTGGTTAGCACGTTTATTGTGAAGCGGATCATCCAGGAGCTAGGGAGCGCGATTCTCCCACCGCGGTACCACCATCGCTGAAAGTTGCGAATAGCTGACCTTGTTTTCGGGATAGAGGGCCACGTTTCCTCCCTCGTTCGCTCTTATCATTTTCCAAGTTGTGAGCGATGGGGTGGACCGTGGTGCGGGGCAGTGTGTTTGGTGCTAGCCGGTCGTGGCTTCGTTGGTGGCGGACTCTCCTCTCGTCACTCGCACGTCGATCGAGTCTACTGTTTGTTTGACATTAAGCTCAAATAAACGCCGCATGGATTACCTCTGCAGCGTCTGGTACGTACACTTTATTCCTTGAGTAGGTTCTCTTTGTTTTGTTAGTAGTAAACTTTACAGATCGAGCTAGCGCAGGTACCCTGCCCGCTCCGCGGCAGTGCGTTGGTTACGCAATCAGGCTCACGACGTCTCTATCGGCCTTCGTGGTGGTCATGCACGGTGTCGAAAGCTTTCAATAATTCACGCGACTGCGTTAGTGGGTACAAAAGCTGACATTTCGGTCGATCAGGGGCGGGTTCCGACGTTCTACGGGCAAAGACTAACAGGGCAGCAAGCTTCGGGCTGTGGCACCCGGAATAATAAACAAACTCTTACCCGAATCAAATCACCGGTGCGAAGCCCGTTAAAATTACGAGTCAATTCTTTTCGCCGGCGGATTCAATTGACGGACATGAACATCCCGTTTCTCCGTTGATTTGTCTGCTGTAACGCTAGGACTACAGCGCCTTGGACGCCTCACCAGCGACAGGTGCCATCTTGTTTCGAAAAGTCACTGACGTCACGTCAGCGTCGCGTTGTGATTGGTTGCCACTTTGCGGTTCGTGAAAGCGGTTGGGAGAAATCGGTCCCGAAGCGGTTGGCAAAAACGCGCTCCAACCGCTCGACCCTAGCCGCTTTGCGGTTGAGAACGCGCGGCTCCGCTTCCCGTTGGCGATTCCGCTTGCAGTGTGAACGCGCCATTAGGCGCCCGTTTCCGGCTTGAGCGGCGTCGCCGTCGGCGTCGCCGTCGCCGTCGCCGTCGGCGTAACCTCGAGGTTGCAATATGGGAAATGTCCCATAATTAGGGCTCGAATTTTTTGGTTTATATTTTTTCAAAATTCGGCGTACTTTTATCGGTGTTTATTTTAAAATTCAATTTTCGGTTTTTTTTTCGGCGTATATTTATGCCCACGAAAGTTTATCGGCTTCTTTCGGCGAATATAAAATAAATACCAACGGACACCGGATCAGATTGTCCTTGTAACTTTGATATTTGTGATTACTCAAAGAATAACGGCACAGATACACTGAAAAAGAAATAGACGCTTCATTTGGCAAATGTGTGCAACTGTAAAAGAAACAAGAAAAAAAAGAGCACACAAGTACGAACAAGTCAGATATGAAGCCTATATGCCCAAAATCATGGAACTTCACCTTCTGTATATCAGGATTACGTGATCTTATTATAGTGCACACACACTGGTACTTTCCCAGGTTCTCCTCGTGGATCCGCACTCTTCCTTTCCTGTTAATAAGACACTGAGCTTCGAGAATGCCATCTCAACGCTAACACTGGACACTGGCAGGCTGAGGAGATGAAGCGCTGCCTGCGCCAAAATCGGCTAATCAACTACAATTGTGAGCGCCAAAAGAGACATGGTGCGACGTTTTGAAGCACAACACAACATGCAGAGCTTGCATCAAGTCAGTCTTCCTTATAACAAGTTTGAAAGCACGCACGTATATTTCGAAGTCATGAGGCATTTCGGACTTCACGTTTCGATCGATGATGCGCACATTAAAGCAAAAACGTCGTGATGGCATCCGTGTATCCCATACATTCGGACACGTTTCGATAGACACTGTCGTTCCACTTTTTATATCCAGAAATTTACTCTGGCGGGCCTCCAGACAAAAAGCTACCATATGGTAACTTGACGGGGTCTGGTGCCCTAAAGCAAAACAAGCATAGTAATCTGGCTGAAAAGTGTTATACGTTGAAGAGGCTCGTTATGCAGAATATAGAATTTCTTTTACCAACTAGGCATGTACTTAAGTAACAATAAACAGAGTAAACAAGTGAGAGCGCAGGAACGTTCGGCAACAAGCATATTATGCAAAAGCGAGAAAAAGAAAAATGTCACACAGAGACATCCGCGTTAGATAAAACACTGATACAATTCAGCTCTAGTCAGAGAGTATATATCTATGTTTTCTAGATGGTACCTGTTGAGTAGACAAGGTAACATATGGCGAAGGGATTGCAAAGCATGATTCCTGCGGAAATGAGGAACATACCATATCTCAGAGCAGCGCATACTGACCGAGATTTCCTTTTTATTCAAGTCCCAGGTGCGCCAAAGAAATTCAATGAATTCATTTGTTCCGAAAAGGAAAGCATACAAAAGACGATACACGTGCATATTTGTAATGGCAATAATCTTGAATTTTTCGAACAGCGGTTTAGTGTGATATAGGTAGTGTACATTCGCGATAATGCGTAGTATCTTTTTTGAAGTAACAGTATTCTGTTTAAACTCGAAGTTGTTGTTGTGCCCTACACGAGGTGACAATAATTTATATGAGACCGGAAAAGGGCACGATAAATCATGAATTTAATGTTAGCAGGCAATATTGAGCGGCATCTTCTAATAACGCCAATGACTCTGCACAACCTGCTGACCAAATTATCAATATGGCGATCCCACGACAGATGCTCAGAGAAAATTACGCCGAGCGTTTTGTGGTGCTTAACTATATTGATTACTGTACCACTTAAAGGGCAACTCCGCTTCATTTTTCATATTTAGAAAACTATGCAGCCCTCTTCAGTATCATATGGGAAGACCCAATGTCAAATATTACGATCTAATTCCGTCTATATGTTTAATAAACTGGCCAGCAAACTTTCAAATGAGCCAAGTCACCGAAATCTGCCAACTCTAGCGTGCGACGTGAGGCCCTACATTCCTCACCCTCAGGACACCTGGCCATACATGTCAGAGACAGTAAATGCACTCCTCTATTTAATCAAACAAGAGTCTTCAATCGCTTTTGGAGCGAGAGGGTCAGATAACTTTTTGAGGGAAAAACTATAATAAAAAAGGAGACACGTCCACGTGCATTGGCACACCATCAATATCACTGTCCAAGAAAGAGATAGGGTACCTCAATCTTTTTCTTAATCTGGCTGTTTTTCTTTTTCTATCGGTCTCATTTTTCAATTTATTTTTGTTAATTTTTTTATCAAAAAAGTTTTATACACTTTTTTGTGCGAAAGCAATTAGCATTTTAATTTAGTATTTCTCACGACCGGCTTTATAGGGGCGACCAGGTCACCCGAGGCAGCGCAAGCGCGCCGCATTTGCTTTTGCTTATTTAGTACTTTCTCTAGTTCGCTCAACCGCCACCGCGTTTTTTGGCGCTGTAGATTAACACACTAGCAGACGCTTTCGCGTGGGTATCTGTGAGTGGCCGCTACATGACCGCGACGTTTTGAAGATAATCGGCTGTATTTTAAGGACTTTTCTCATCGTTATTGCGATTGTACGTTCGGTAAAGGGCTTCAAGCTGACCCAGGTCGCATTCTTCTCTGTTCAAAAGATAACAAACTTCCCCTAATCTTAAACCAAATGCGCTACCATGGATATCACCGCCTCGCGCCAACCTTCGACCCCTTCAACACTTTTCCTGAACCGAGTAGAGATACTAAGAACAATGCATATCCACCTCCTAGGTGTCATCATCGACCAGCATTTCGATTTCCATCGCTATGTTCAAAATGTCGTGTCCGGGAAAGGTGGCTCCTTGGCTTTGTCATTCGGTCCACAAGAAGAGCCAGTCCCAATGTGCCTAGATTGTTGTTCACAGCACTGGTGTTGCACATCCTGGAGTTTTGCTGCTCGGTGTGGGATTCGGCAACCAGGCAACTTCTTGCCTCCTTCGAGTCGGTGCAACGTCGCGCTTCCTACCATATTATGAGGCGTTTACTTGGCCCCCGAGCACCATCCCTTCGAGCACTGCACCTCCTCCGTTTAGTCGGCAAGGACCCGCTTCCACATCGACGTCGAGTAGTGACCATGCGGCTCCTAGCCACTTTTCCGCTACCGGACTCCTCGCTTCCTTTTGCCTCTTCCCTGCGGCATACTCGCACTGGTGGACTACAGCCCCTTTTAACCCGTACGCTTCGTCACTAGAACACCTTCGCACCCCGTGCAGTGCAACTTTGGAGAACCCCCCTCCCTCTCCCCACGCCAGTCACCAGTTCACCACCAATCGACAGTGTCTCACTTCGAACATTCACCAAGAGTGTCATGGCCCACGTGCGGAGCATCTAACTCGATTTTTTATTCCGATCACGGAGGTGGGCTCCAGCAGGCGGACTGGATGGACCATCCTGTACACTCGTACGCCATACTGATGCTTAGCTCACAATACTAAGTACTCTGTTCGAGAAAACTACAATATAGTGACTCATTTTAACCTATTTTATACACACCATGTGCTAGCATTAGTGCCTGCCTATTAAATGCGACAAAATAATCTGAAACCAACGTTATTTCTATACGCTTCCATTGCCTTCCATAGCGGCCGCCGCGCTTTTGGTGTTGAGCTAGGACGGCGCCTAGCGGAACACTCGGTCCCTCCAAGCCGTTCACGTGATATTTCTTAGCCCGCGCGCTCCCATAGGGTAACGCGGAGTGACCTGGTCGCCCCTAATAAAGCCGGTCATGGTATTTCTCCTTTAATTTTCGTCTTTCTCTTATCACGCATTAAACAACCAGTCGATAGTAAGCGCTTGTCCTGTTTATATCTTTGTTCTGTCCTTGTCCTTCGCGCTTTTGTAATTAAAGTGGTAATTTATGCTTTTTTCCTTGTTTTGTGGCATTTTATGCACTGCCCTTACTTGACACTCTTTATTTATTAATCATGCTGCTAAAACAAAATGTCACCCTCGCTGAACCGCATAGCTACAGAACGGTAAAGACTGCGCATCATGCTTGGCAAAAGGCACCTGCACAAAGTGAACCCTGCATTGCCGTGAGGGCGCATCTCAAATTCTCGTCTTATACGTTGTTCACTTTCCTTAGTTTCGTTTCTTGACTTTTTTAAATCGCAAGTTGACAGAAGCTTCTGAGTCACCCACAGTGCAGAATATTGGACAACAGGGCCGTACTTTTTCTCCACTCAACTCCTTTACAGCGTTCGCTCTGCTGAAATTGAAAGAATGAAGGTCTTTTGTGAGAGGAACTGATTTTGTTATTCTTGCAAGTGGTTACATTTGTCGTTACATTTGTTGCCCTTAATTCTTCAAACTCTCTTTAAACCACAGTTTTTTTTTAAATGTTGGTACTGAGATGGATTATGTTATAACTTATAGGGCGTGTTCATATTATAAATTCCGAAGCAACTTGCACTAAACAGATGTTTACCTTTAAATATATATTAAAAAGGGCAGCAAATGTAACGAGATACCTAAGCCTGGCAAAGTGTCGCGATACAAGCGATACATTGTAAATGTATTTCACTACTGAGATACAAATACACTTTTCAGATGAATCTTGATTCAGAGATACAGATACTAGAAAGTAATTCTAAGATACTTTCGCGATACATTTGTATCGCAATACTGCCCAGCCCTAGTCTGAACTTACGGTGGCACGAATTATAGACCCTAAGCAACTGTCTGCGCTGTGGAAGGGAGTATGGTGAAAGGTGATGCTCAGTGCCACAGTGCAGACTATTTGGTTTTAAGTGTAAACATACTATCAACCCCTTAATTCTTCAAACTCTCTTCGAACATTGTGGCAACTGCCTCTCCCAAGAGTTTTTGGAACGATCAGGTGCTGCAGTTTCTTGGAGTGAATAGACACAGGGAGCTTATAAAACACAATAAGTTCTTATGCCTTGCATAATTAATTGTTCTCAAGTGCTATTATCAATTAATGCAGCAATTTCATAGACTGCGGAGCGACAGTAAGGTGATTGGATCTCTCGCGTCCCGGGGTTCCAAAAGTGTCACGGACTGTGCAGTTACATTTTTTTCTCACAATTTTAAAATTTGCGTTTGCAACATTGCAGCACGAGCCTTCCGAAAGATAATGACCCAGATTTAAATAAGAAACCATTAAATGTCCCGCTAACCACTTGAGAAAAAAAAAGAGAGAAAATCTTTTTAAACCAGAATCGCTTATGTGAAGCTTCACTAAGCCATTTACAGTTCCCTGTGCCGAGCACAACACCCCATCCACTCTCTGGCAATCTTTCAGGTCCAAAGCAGATGTTACGCTTCTGGTGTTTCCGGCAAGTTGTGGCATCCCGTATTTTGTCATTGTTCCAATATTTACATTTTTCTTTCAGTGTGGACCGGTTGGAGGCATGAATTGAGCCGCAGCAACAGCGTACCAAGGATGACGTTTCTACGAGCGACTGATAGACATTTCGAGCTGCGTCTGCTGTGACTGTCGGCCTGCACTCTTACTAATACCTTTACGTGCACGCATTGCGAAAAAGTAAATCTGCCTGGGAGCATTTTTGGTGTAGGGTTTTCAATGTCTATGGGTTTGGATCGCTTCGATACATTTCACTTTGACCGCTTTTCCTATTTCAAACGTACATTGTCCCTATGCAGATGGTATGTTTTTTTTGCCACTTACGTTCTCTACCTCACGCATAAACCACTGCTTTTTTATAAAAAGAACTGATCGCCATAAATATTTTTGAAATAAAATGTCCGACTCAGTCTTTAGGGTGTGTGGTACATAATGTTTTCACAAACCAAGAGCCCATCTATATACTCCGCTCCGATGGAACCAACCATACTCCGATGCAGCCAATCATTCTTCGAAGGAGCCAATCAAGCATATATTCCGAAGGAGCTAATCAAGCAGCGTCACAAGTGTCTAGTCAGGACTACTCGTCGTCTTTATTACCTTAAAATCACCGGCTCAACTACCGGGTGTCTCAAATAGCAGCCAGGCTCATTAAATCGTGTAGCGTTGCTCACAGGCGGTGCATTGTTTCTATAAACTTCGCAAAGCTCGAACTTACATGAGGAAAAAGTAAAAATAAATAAAGGCTAGTCTTCCATGAAAACGCAGCAAAGCCACCGGTCTTCAGACCATAGGGCGCCCTATGGTTTGAAGACAGCTGGCGTCGCAGCGTTTTCATAGGAGTTGAGCCTTTTTCATTTTTTACATTTTCCTCCGGTAAGTTCGATTTTTGCAAATTTTAGAAAAAAAATGCACCACCTGTGGGCAACGCTGCACAAAATCGTAGCACGAGAGGTTAAGAAACCGATTTTCGCGGTCGATTAAAAGAGCCTGGCCGCTATTCGAGACACCGGGTAATCACACTAAATGCGTTATAATCCCGTACTTTTTTTTTCTACAGCGTGATTGGTTCAGCAGGTGATAGCAAACACATAATAAATGACGAGCGCCTTGGCGATACACTTTTGCGCATAACTAGATTTTGTCTGAATTAATGTGAAACGAAGTACACATTCACTCGTTTTCTCAAGTGTGCTAATGTTCCGTACGTTTTCGTTTGACTGATACTGACTGAAAAAATATAAGTAGCCCCGGTATTGGAGCGACGTAGCTCGCTGCAGAGGTTGCTGAAAGCACATGGAGAGTTCTTAGAGAGTTTTAGTAGATGATTTTGGCTTTCCGGCTCCACCATATACCCTAGAGCGGCGCCTCTAAACTGCGCCAGCGCGCTGTTAGCGGAGAATTTGAAGGAGCTCCTGAAGCAAGCGGAGATGCGGTAGTTCACGAAAATTGCGAGAAACGTAGCGCGCAACGCGCTCTACTAACGTGGGTCCTGTGCGAACCTGTCTTTGCGAGTGTAGGGAGAGCAGCGACGGGGACGGCAATTCGTCATGGCCGCCACGCCGCTTGTGCCCGCTTCACGATCGCGCTTCTCAGGAGCTGGATGAAGTCTTGCTGCTGCGACAAGTAGCCGCGACAAATTCGTTCTTGGATTGAGACAGGCAGCGAGGCATCACGGATGTGCTAACCACTGCCACGAGAACAAAAGCTTCATAATCTGTGCTATGTGCGAAAGATGGGGCCTTTCGCTAGGCCGCTTTCGTCGTGAGAACAAAACCAACCAAAGAAGCGAGCGTACAGGCGAATCGAGAAAACGTCCGCAGCGTTCTAATTTTGGTGAACAGTGAGAGAAAAAGAGAAAGAGAGAGATAAAGGCCGATCACGGCACGACAGAAGAGATACGATTGCCGTCGTTCCCGTAGCTTTTCCTTGAACGCTTGGCTCACAATTTATTCAAATCGGATCGGCATGGTTTACTTGAAAATGAGTTGTGTTAAGATGCAAACATATTAAGCATTTACTTATCAAAGATCCAAAGACTCGCGCTGTAGACAATAAAAGCATTTTAGATCTGTATTGCGACGCTAATTGAAGTTTACTACAAGTTTGTTTAGAACGTTTTATTTTAACGAAAGGTTCAGTGTCTAAAAAAATCGCTAGTGGCGTTGCTTTATCACTTGTGACGCCTACTAAAACTCGAAGTTGCGGTTCCTGCTACAATATATGTAGCGAAGGTCGTTGCGGATTGCAGATAGCGTAGCGGAAGTGACTGAACGATCTACCGTATTTGCTTCAGTTAATAGCCGCAATTCTTATGAACAAGGCCCTTACGTCTACTTTTCTGCAGAATAAATATTCAGCCAATCGTCGCGCTCTGCACAAATAAAACGCAGCGAATATATGAGGTCGATGACACGATTTTTTATAATAATGCGATCTGAGTACAGAAAAATTTTCGCGTGCAGACGATATCCCTCTCCGATATATCGCTGTCATTTTTCTGCCAAGCGCGGCAATTCGCTATCAATGCTCTCCGCGGAAAAGCAGGCCAACATGCATTGTTCCTAAACACCGTTACTATTACTCGAGCGAATTCTACTAAGGCTTCAATAAAACACACGTCACGATGTCATCAACATTTTACTACCTGTTGACTTAGAACAGTCAGATAATTGAAACGTGTTCTTTTTTTAATTACGGTTTACAAATACAATAAGCGGCAAATTGTTGTTTGGTTAATGCCCCTGCAACCTGTTAAGAGGTACAACTCGAGGCCAAGATGGCAAACGTTATGGAACACAAAATACACGTAGCACAAGGTGTTAGGAAAACACGAGAACCACCCAAACCCAACGAACTAAACAAAACATACTGAACTTTGGTTCTACCTTTTAAAGAGTACATCGCCGTTTTATCTTTTCTTGAAGATTTTCTATTGGTCTCGAATTAGTCTAAACACGCCAACAGACATAGCTGACCTAATATCTCAAATATTAGGTCAAAATAGCATTGATTTTGTTTTCGCGAATTTAATAAATTTTCAGTTTTGGTTTTCACCTTTTTTCTTCTTAACTGAAAATATCGACTCTCAACAATAAAAAAGTAACAACATCGGCAGGCAAAGATTCACTTTTGGGGCAGTAGCATTTGTTCCCAACAGATTACCAAACGTTTGATTGTGTAACATGAATGCTTTGGAAGCTCGCTCCAGCTCTCACGGAGCAGCAACCAAGCAAAGGCCCAGCATACACTCTTCTCTAGGCCACCTGCTCGATCTGCCAGCCTGCCTGCCAATGACGTCATGACATTGAAATGCGCGAGCATTTTTGAATGTTGGTTTTGAAATTGTTCTAATTTTGTTGACTATATTGAACTATTCCTAATGTAGATATACTAATTTGCGCACTGAAAAGGGTCGGGTAATAATAAAATATAACTTGTCTGGGTTACTCGAAAAATGGTCAAAGTCAGCCGCAATGGGAACCTGGTGTCTCCGCGGTTGTAGATGACAAATTCAGCCAGAGCAGCAACTACTGCTGGCCTGAGAAATCCAACGCAACGCAGAAGACTACACGACCGCAAGCCGGTACGATGCTCGTCAAAAAAACAAACAAAAATGGGCTAGGGTTGGAATTGAACCCTGGATCTCTGGGTCCTGCAGCGCAAGCTCTCGCTTCACGTCATCCGAGTGGCGGTGCGTAAACACACTCGCCCACCGATTCAACCATTCGAATCTATCTTTGTTAATAAAGTGATAGGAAAGCGGGCGTTGTAAAGAGTGTACTGGCATCTGCATTACGCATAAATGGTAGCGCGCGAGGCTCCCACTCAAAGCCACGAAGTTTAAGCCCCGCCAACGTAGCTTTTTTGTTTTCGCTTTCAATCTTTTATTATGTTTTTGAGAGGACGTATACCACAATTTTACACCGTGACCTGACGTCACGCGACCAGGTCGCGTGACGTCATGGTGGGAAGTCGTAGTGTCACGTGATACTATTAGGTTACGTGACGGCAATGTACCTGCAACATTTAGTTGGTAACTAAAGCAACAGAGAGAGAGAAAATCAATGAAGGCATTGGAGAGATTGGCAGCATTAAACAAGCAATATGTTTTCTTCACTCTCTGAAATGGCTGTTCAATGTTGAAATTACTTCATTACATGTAACATATATTGTAACCTATTACATGTAACACATACTTCATTACATGTAACATATAACTTCGGAAGTGAAGGTCGCGGGTAAGTTTTTCCGTTTAAGGGTCGCTGATTTCACAGATGAAATCAGAGAACATTCACGGTAAGTTCATAGTAAGGTCAAGTTGATCAGAAAGAAACTTTAACATAAGATGGCCGACAACCGACTAAATATGTCACCTATATTGGTTGTGGAACAATAAAAACGATAAAATACACCACAGCCTTGGCTTTCTGAACTGCCAGTTAGTATAGTTAGTTGATAAGTACCACCGCCGAGAAACATAGCTGGAAGACTTTATGCGGCCTTCTTTTGCATCTATGATCCAGTCAGCGCTGCTTTCATATGGGAGCGATTTTTCGGACGTAGCGAGGGAATGCGCGGAGTTTCAAGATGTCATGTGTCTGGTGACGTCATTTGTGACGTCATAAAGCGAGTATCTTAAAACAAGTTAAATATTTCAACTATTTCTTTGAAGTAGGTTATATATATACTACCATTCAAAATAATTAACGTGAATATATTAAAAAACGCATCCAGTTTACAGAATTTACTATAGATTTAAAAACTACTTACCCGAACACCAAGAGATGGTGCAGCGCGCTTAGTAACATATCAAAAGGACGCCCGTGTGAAATAATGGTATATAGATTTTTTTTAATTTGCTAAATGTTTGATTGCATTAATGAGATAACTTCGGCAAAAATCCTCATTCACGTTAAAGACCCTATTTTTGACTGTTTGAAACACTACCTTATCGAGATTGTGGGTTGAAGAGACTGCTGCACAACTAACGACAATCATAAGGAAGGAAACTGAGTAGAGTGGGGCTCGTTGGGTTCTCGTTTGGATAAGAGGCAAGAAAGTCGGGTGGGTGGAGAGGATTTCACTAAGAGTGCAGGTACGCGCATTTACCGCGCGGCGACACAAATACGCGTAATGTCCAAGGCACTCAGTCGTACGGAGGACACTTGCGAAGACGATAATCGCGACTTAGCCGAATTAGACCGCGCTCCTCTGTTTGGAAGTTGAAAGCCTTGTTTCTGTGACGCGAGCGCTCATTACGGGAAAAACTCATTTCGACTATTTCGCAATCAGGGGGTAGCCCTAGACTCGTCAAACACAAAGTTGGATCCGAAAGTTCGCCGAGCGCGCCGACTGGACGTCGGCGACAAACGCGCCAAGTCATCGTCGTGATAGTCCAATCGGTGCGGTCAGTGAACGTCGGCACCAAACTTTGTGTTTGACTAGCTTAGAGCCCCAGGTGGTGGAGCGTTCGCTTTTTCTCACGAAGTACGAACAATTGCAACCGGTTTAACGCCTTCAAGAAGAAAAAAATAGTACCTCTTGTAACTCCTTAGCTAATCTGAATCAATGTGCTGAAAAAAAAAACGCGCAAACAAACACACTTTTTATGACGTCACCTTGTCGCGTGACACCTCGAAACTCAACCTATTCCCTTGCTACGTCGGGAAAATTGATCCCCTGTCTTCTATCTTGATTTGCAATCCATCTCGAAGAGTTGGTCGTAAATTTCGCGTTCATTAGTTTGAACCAAAGTTTTTTTATAAACGAACAAGGCGGCGCCATGGAACAGAGTGAACACTGGTCTACAGTCACTGAGAGCTTAAGAAACTCATGGCGTGTTGTATCCCGAGCAACCTATCTTATCATCGCTTAGAAACCAATGAGATATCGTCATTAATTAATAAAAACGTCGAAGCGCCAATCACGAAGAAAGAAGCTTGAAGGTAGTAAGCCGTACCCTGCGTTTCTGAAGCTCTCAGCGGCTATACGAGCATATATAGTCTGACTCAACTGTTGAAGTCACGTTACTGGGGTGGCGCCGCTGTCGGTACTGGGCATGCGCAGACGCTTTACTTTTCCCGGATCTGGTTTGTGCGCAGGCGCAGTGCCCGCTGTGCAAACGAGGGCTTCTTTGTACGAGGACAGAGTTCGCACAGACGACGCGGAGATACTTTGGTTATGAAACATTAAGAACTGTTTATTTTAGTGTTTTTCAATCGCACCTTACTGCGTCGAGTCACGGGGTTTGCTTACAAAACATACATTGAACCCGTCATAAAATTATAAGAAGAGGGTCCTTAGTATAATGCAGTTTGTGCCCCCTAATACCCCATCCAAACTTTTGTTCACCCGTAATAAAATGCCCGTACAAAATCTACGAAACTAGTAACGGATAGCGCTATTAATTAACAAAGTAATTTGCAACGAGGCTCCCTTCCATCAAAGTATTTTCGGTACTTCCCAGATTAACTTTCACTCTGCCTTTACAAGGTAAACTCTTAATACCAATATCAGCCAACGGTGCTTTAAGCGCGCAGGTTTTCAAATATGGAACGAGATTCCTGCTCTCTATTTTTTACGTTTGCAATAATGTTACCGCCCTAAAGAATGTATTCCTACATCGACAATCTCAAAGTGGGGAAATGTATTCTATATGTCGGTAGTTAAACTTTTAAAAGTGGGTATTTACTCTGTATAAGTGTTAATCTAGAATGGCATCTCGTGTGCTTGGGTAGTATAATATATAATATTTATGAAGGTGAGCAGATTGTGTTGTCAGATAATGTTAACGTTTGTAGATCATTATTTGTTTGAATAATGTTGTATATAAGATATTAAGTATATAGAATATACAGCCTTTAAAAAAATTATGTGTTTTTTGTATCTTTTGCGCTTGCACTTTAATGTCTTCGTATTGCATTTTTTAGATCCACGACTACATACAGTCCAAGGATCCTGATGAATGTATCATATTTCCATGTATTATTTGCGATAAAAGGAATGTAAGAAAGAATGTGCTGCTGCGATCTTGATGTCACGTTCATTTCCGGGAGGTCCTTATATCACGTGTGATGGGAAAAACTACGGAATTTAGTTTAGACATTAAATGACTGGCTTATTATTCCTGCACTCCATCGTAGATAATAGAATGTTTCTAAACCGCTTTTCGTTTGGTGTTGTTTATGTTTTAGTTTGGAGAGACACCGTAGAGAACTTAGTTTTTACTTTGTGCCATCACGCAAGGATATCACTGGCACTGGGACCTTTGTTTTGATGCTTTACTCTATTATCTATAGGCACCTACTAGCTAGTCGCTGACAGCCTCAGAAATGCGGGGCGTGGCGAACATCTCAATAACACTCCGCAGCCAATGAGATCGCCACATCTGCCGAGAATAACAAAGAAGAACAAATCCCTAAGCAAGAAGGGTGAACATGGCCATACCAGTGCCCCGGGTTTCTCCAACTGTCACTCACAGATACGCGTATTCATAATAAGTTCCTGTTCTCCAACAGCCTGACAAAACGCGGCGCGAGCCCATGGCTGCAATCTATACAGGAGTTCTGTAGAACGACACCGAAAAATGAAACGTCATGCTCGTTGGACCCGTGCAGATGACGTCTTCCAGGTCTATTTGAACACAACTCTCGTCACTTTTGAGCCACGTCATTCGGTGTACGCTCTCCCAAGATCCTAGCGAATGACAAACCGTTTTCCTTGGGATTTTGTTTTATTATTTTCTTGTGTATACTCGTGTGAATTTATTTGCTCAATGCATTTTAGGCGTTAAAAATTATTATTTTTTATTTATTCATCATTACTGGAAGCCTCACAAGGGGTAGTAGCAAGACGGGTTTTCGTACACAAAAAAGGCAATTCAAAATGAAAAATAACACCACAACCACACGACTATTTATCAACGAAATAGACCTTTTGCTAAATTACCCAACTACCAAAGACAATGCTGGCTACGTAGGTTTCACCTTAATGTTTTCGTCTCAACTCTTTCTCGTGTTACTAACCGGTACGACAATCCTACAATTATGCTACAAGCGCCAGCTCTTAGGATGCATCCTCGACTGCATGAACTCATGCCCAGCGGGAGGAACTTTCAAATATAAATATATGAATTCGGGTTTCGAGCTAATAAAAAGTACCATTCAAACGCAAAAAAAAAAGAATATCATATTGCTACGATAAAACTTGTTAGGGCAGTAAAAACTGTCGTATGAACGTTTTTTAGACATGTTGAACTTGATTAATTTTCGAGAAAATTGAGTAACACGGCAACGACAGTGTGCTTGTTTTTTATTATTCAAAAAATGCAAGCACGTTAGCGGAGCGGTGTTACTTTCAACCTTGTTATCACATCAGAGATGGTCCCAAAGTAGTCACATAAAGAAAACGGCGAGTCTACGAAACAAATGGAGCGCGGCCGTTCCGAGTGGTTACGGACCACCACAAGCTCTGCTGGCTCGCTAATCTGAAGAACTCTTCAGGACGCCTGGCCCGGTGGAGTCTACGACTGCAGGAGTTGGACATCACCGTGGTGTAGAAGTCCGACCGAAAGCAGTGACGGAGTCCCTTCTGCAGGAAATTTGAAATGTGACGCTGAGAGACTCGGCTACTTTGAAGCGTGAAAACCACTGTCATTTTCTTATTTTGTGGAAATCATAAAACACCCCACCCCCCTTCCAACCGTGTGTCGGCTCTGGATCTCCTGGAGGTGGGCTGAGGTCCCCACACCGATTGAGTTTGAAACCCCGGGTATAGGGGAACGAAAGGGCATCACGAAGATTCTGTTAAAAAGTAGTTCTATTTATAGTACTTTACATCAAGTACATTGCGCCCAGTGTACTTATTGCTTCAGTTAAAGTATTTTTAGATGTACTCTACCCAACAGTGGATAGACCTAAAGCTAGCAGCCTTTGTCTCCACTGCGGTCGTCGAACGCATTAGAACGCGGAATGCCGGCGTCTGGCGTTTGGCTTTCGAATTCGAACGCCTTTGACGAGGGAAGTGGACACAAAGGCAGCTAGCTTTAGATCTACCCACTGATCACTAAAATCAGAGCCCGGTGTTCTCCTGCTTTCCTTCGCTTTCTCGGCGCATCGGAATACAACTATTGTCACTCTAATACTCTCGCAAGCCACCGAAAATGATTAGTTAACATGTCACCGCACATAGAATGCGCATGAACGACCAAAACATTTCAGCATGGAAAGGAACAATACAAAGGTCTACCTGCTGAAATCTACTATTCACTAAAATATGTGCTTGGCTTTAACGAAGGGGGTTAAGAATTTTGAGGCATTAATTATTCGATTCGCTTATTTCCGGTGCCTTGTATTTTTAATAAGATGAACCATTATGGAAAGGGTGGCTTCATTTGTGTTCAACCAAGATTGTCACGGGACGTCTTTAAGGCTGAAGTGTTTCCTGCAAGATTTTTCGGTTGTGGCTTTTGAGTGTATTAAAACAGTAAAGCGACCATATGGATGCTGTAGCAAGCCCTCATCACTGCATAATCAAAAATAAGAACGACCAAACCACGCACCCTAAATTTGAGCGTGAGTTTTGGAGTTACGTGTGGGTCTCGTAGACTTAATTATCTAACTTTCTCGCTAACTGAATTCCAGACGATTTACGTTTTAAATATATAAAAAAGGCTTTCATTGAATGTGTTCACCAAAACTGAATCAGCCAAAAGTGTGGTTCTTAACAGAACGATGGTTCATTGCATAGGACGTAGTAAATGTCGTGAAACTATTCCCGGCTGAATAGCAAAATAATCCGAGGCATTGAGAGTTGAGTCATATCAGGAATTGTAAATATCTTTATTTATTTATTACAAAAACGATAATAGTGCAAAATGCTCATACATTAACAAGGATTGAAGGATAACCAGTTTCTTAATGGTGCTCGCCATTTAAAAATGTATAAAGAACATCTCAATGCCTCACGTAAGATCCGCCTACAATATGTTTGGACATATGGTGGGAACGCTCATGAATTTAAGACATATACTTTAACATAAATTAGGCTTTTATATTATATATGTGATACATATAAAAAATCAACATGCCTGCAATAGTTTCACTGAGATTTTTATTTGAATATATTTAAAACTTTGTTTTTCGTTTGCCTCGTTGGTCTACCAAGTATTCTTCTAATACTTCTAATACAATATTAGAGCAAGTCAATCTGGTTTTTACGCAAGCGCAGTACCCAGACCTGGTGTGCGAACGCTCATTTGTGTGTAACGAGCGTGTCGGTCTAATCAGAGCATCATTAGCACACACAAAACATATATGTATATCTTCGTGTTTGTGTCTTTATCTTTCTCTAAACTCTGAGCAAGCCAGGTCATCTATGTGATCCATCTCGCCTTAAAGGGGCACCAAACCGCTTTCTGCGAGAGTCTAATTATGATAAAATCTCAAACTATGGGGTTAAGCATCCTACAAAATCAAACATTACATTCATGCGTGACCATCTTCTGTATTAAAATACGTCTCAAAAGATCAACACCAGGTGGCACCATCGAATGAGGAGGGCAGAGCCCTGCCCTTCTTCGTGGAGCGGGGCCGTCTGGATTAAACGTTGACTCCGAGATAATCGATCTTTTGATACCGATTTGAATAGAGAAATCATCAACACAATAATGTAATGTTTGGTATTTTTAAGGATGATCAGAGTCCATAGATTAAGTTATGACCTTACATAAATATCACAGAAAGTGAGTGCGACTTTAAGATGAACTGCATGCAGGAAGGAAGCCTCGAATCTTCAGAGCCAATCGCGTGTGGCGCGAATGTCACGTGGCCTTTGGGAGCGCTGCAGTGACGCACCGGGCGCATAGTAAGAGAGAACGTTCAAAGCATCGGATTGGCTGGGATGGCTTGCAGCGTTCACTGCGGGCCAGCCAAAGGTGGAAGGGGGCATAGCAGTACGCATTACCTTGTCGTTTTACAAGGCCGAAAAGCGGATTGCACTGTATATGAGCAATCTAAAAGTTCGGAAGGACACTCTTTGATTAGAACGAAATTACGGCCTCAGCGACAGTCAGAGGATGTTAGTTTTAGGTTCAAAGCTTCAGTGCCTCATTGGAGCGCTAGAAATGTATCCCAAGTTGAAAACCTCCATTATTCGCGAGCACACGTTTCTGACCGGCAAAGTTGAAAAACAGGGCAATCAAAATAGTTTCATAGTCACAATTAAAGTTGTCATTTCCGATTGCCATCTGGCACACGTGCGTGTTTCTGATTTTTTGTTTTCGTTTCGTTTTGTAAAGAGAATGTCTGACAAAAAAGCTGGATGTCGTTCACGTACGAACGAATACGACAGATATTTCTCGGGGTCACTTTTTATTTAGCTGGTATCACGATGCGCTGCAACGAATTCCCATTGCTTCATTTTATTTCTGGGCAACCCAGCAACGGCTGTCATAAAGACCGAATTCTTTTTCAGCAGGAAATGAACATGTAGATAATAAACGTCCCATGCAATTATATTCCATGATAGAGCTATATATATATCACCTAGCTTCTACTGACTCAAATAGTAGGCTTCACTGGAGGCGTTCATTAATCTATCGAGCTTTTGATGAACTAAAAAAATAAGAAGAACAAAATTTCTTCATTTCCACGATAATAATTTTCCTTATATGAACGAATAGATATCCAAACATTTTTAGTGTATATAAAGAGCGGTCGTTGAGTGAAAATATACGACTTGATTTAGTAAGTGTGTAGCCATTATTTCTAAATGTGTGCAGTTGGTTTTACTGGCCTACGCATGTCTCATTGCGGTAGGCGTCGAGGGAGCGGCTCAAGCTTCCAGGCAGCTTCGCGGCGACATTCTGCGACAGCTCATTACAATAACGTTAACCCACGTGGCCCACCCGAGACGCCATTTGGGGCGACAATCTGGGGTGACTTGTTACCAAGAAAAAAAAAGCTAATCATACCTGTCTGTAAAACAATCTGCCGATAAAAGAGCGTGTCAATGAAATGATCTGTCAATGAAACGTCGTTCAATGAACTGATTGCCACCGCCAACGAGAGGCGTCTGCCGGCAGAATTTCGTGGATAATATTTTCCACCTGCCGGGAGAATTGACAATATAGTCTAGAATTACCCCGGTTCTTGTTTGCTTTGTAGTCTTCTGAGCTGTATAAAAGCTTAGAAGTACCTCTTTATATTTCGCAGATCGCTTGCACGTTTGTACTTGTCTACGGATGATGTTATGTTTGATAAACGTCTAGGAGATTTGAAAACAATATTTTGTGTCTGTTTTCCTGCCTGTTTACGAAACTGTGCGAGTACATTTTCTTGTTTTAAATAGGTTAATTCAGTTTGGAACGTCTTTAAACAAGTTTGAGATATCCAACCTTCTAGACGGTACCCATTTCAGGCTAACGAATAACGTTCCTGGGTGCCAGATGCTAGCTTGAGAGCGATAAACTCCAACAAACATTGGTCAGCGAAGGTGAATGCCTGCGGCTATGCTTCTGCTAGAGCAAGTGAGCCAGCCCTGCATTTCGTGGCTTGGTGGAGTCTGTCTCATTTGCTTGCGCGTGATATATTCATTTGCATAGTTTAGAAAGAGCTAATGGTGGCCAGCTATCCTTGACTTTACGACGACTTGGTTGAGGTTGCGAAAGAACTTCTAGACAATTGTGAGCCAAGCTCTACAGAACATTGCGATGCTACAGAAACGAGTGAACTTATCTAGAGCATTGAACGTCGTCAACTAACGCGGAAAAAACTGGTGTCGTCGCTATAGTTGGATTACAAAGAATGTTCGAGAAAGAGCGGTATGGCGTTGCGGGGGCATATCTTTTTCAAATAGCAATCCTGCATGCGGATAT
Organism: Ixodes ricinus; assembly: GCA_037355805.1. NCBI lineage: Eukaryota > Metazoa > Arthropoda > Arachnida > Ixodida > Ixodidae > Ixodes > Ixodes ricinus. The sequence goes on from JAZHYW010004098.1 coordinate 109,223, forward strand.
TTTTGCATAGATAAACGGGACCTTTGGTAACTGATTTTTAAGTACCGCTAATCATTTGAGCAATTGCATTCATTTTTGTTTTGTTTAAACTTTATTCAAAAAAGGAAACAGCAACCCTTCATTCCAACAGTCATTTTAACTTCTTCATGCACCAGGTGCTGCCATAATGGCATTTGTACTGTAATAACTTGTATTGCTCTGTACCAGTTCATATTGCTTCAAGCTGTACCACTTCCGTTACGATTTTGAAAAATAACAGCAGTATCAGTAAAACAAGAAAGAAATCAAGCTGCTTCGATTTAATTAGGAATAAAGTGAACCCTTTCTTGACCGACGTTTTTTCTTGTTTCATTTTGGAATAGTACAAAGACTAAGTCAATGCACAGGTGTTCTTCTTATTATTTGAATGGCAGCGCGTGCAGTGGTTCAGAAGCTGTTTCAGATTGACAAGGCGTTGAATGGAAATATTGATGTTGAAAATTTGTTGCGTTTCTTCTATTTGGATTATTTTGACGCATCCGCTTCCACTACATTCCGGCAGTCTCAGACTCCGTAACAGAGGTACTCAAGGCTTCTCTTTCCCATCACTGCCAGTAAGCTTGTGTAAAGTGAAAAAGAAGAAAACATTGTAACTGAACATCGTTGCACTGTCCGTTCAACTAAAGTTACTTTTTTTTGCAGCTACAGTCTGGGGGGATTTTAAGTGTGGGACCACGGACCATCCATGGTCTTACGGACGTCTGAACTGGTGGTCGGAACCAGCGTTATCAGACGCAGTACTCAAAAAGTCAAATAAATATTGAGCAACCTTACAGCAGCTTCCCTTGGCATCAATAGATAAAAGTCTCTGAGGTCGAGTTCTGAAACTTGACCTCCTTCAAGTCTTGCGAGTCTTCTGAAGGAGCACCCAAATTTCTTGTGATAAAAATCTGTATATTAAGTGTATAACCACAGCCACTTTTGGCCAGTGACTGGCCGAAAGTCCATGGCCAGTGGCTGGCCAAACATGAATGGCAAGGGGCTGGTCAAAAGTAAATGCACATTCACCATTGACTGGCCAAAAGTGAATGGTCAGCGACTGACTTAAGGTAAATGGCCAATCACCAGACAAGGACCAAAGCACTACTATTGCCAATCACTTTGACCAACCTTGGGCCATCGAAGATCTGGTTGGCCATCGTGCACTTGCAGCGATGGCCCATTCACAACGTGCTGCTTAAGACTGCTGTTGTTTTCTTTTCGAAATGATAGCACTAAGAATAAGTCAATGCACACTGTTTTTTATTTTTATTAATATTATTAATAATATTACAATAACCAGAGCATGTACAGCGTTTTCAAATTGCCTAGATTGAGAAATCATCGAAGGAAAATATTGTGGGCAAAAAGGCTGTCGCCTTTCAATCATTTTCGGGTTTCTTTTCGCCTGTCCTCAACTAATCAACATTTTGGCCGTTTCAGACTCTGAACCGATGTTACTTTACAAAACTTGTGCGTTGGACGAAAAGTTCTTGTCCCCTGATTTCAATTCCGATAAGCGTTGGAAGTCTCAATCGAAAGAGCCTGCACTCCGGTTGCCGCTATCAACGGAGTACCGACACGCGAAGCGACGTCTTCCAGCGTGTGACTTGAGCAGGATGTCGAATTTCGAAACTATAAATAGCCCCGTCTAAGCGGGTCATTTTGCAACTAAAACAAGTACAGTTTCCCAAAAACATGAAAAGACAGCAAAAACTCCTGTGTGTACGCCGTTTCGCGTTTAGGCGGGAACTTTTCAATGTATAATCGCCGCCGTATGTGTGCGGCGGCGTCCGTCAGAGTTAATATCCCCTAACCTGAAAAACAAACCATACATTATTAATTCAAAATGTACGCATTCATAATAAAGCACATCTGGCATAAGGATAGTAAAATAGTAATGGGGCTAAAGGCGTTAGGGTGCGTTAGAGGCGATAGCATATTTGTAGGAGCAGCCACCTCCGAATACATTAGACCTGTTACACGAAACGCATGCGCATGCGCGGAACACACAGAAATCAGCGGTTCAATAAAAAAAATAAAAAAGAGTTAACACCCAAGGAGAGTTGAACCGATGACCTCAATATTTTGAGGCCTTCACTCGGCCATTGTTGCCATCTGCTAGTTAAGAAAGTGCAAGTGCTGAATTTTGCTGCGTCACTAAAGAAGGCCACCGCAGGCGCTCATATTGAACACGACTATACGGCGCCAGCGTTCGGCTAGCATTCGTGTTTTCAGCTGATTCGACACGACTCCTAGCCGATCACGGAGTCGTGTCCAGTTCCTGTCTTAGGGTGGCCTTCTTTCATTTCATATTAGCTGTATTTATTACTGTTAGTGTTCATACTGAATGTCGGGATAAAAATCATTATTACTTGCATTCTCGGATCATCTCTTATGTAACCAAGAGCAACCTAACAAAATACTTGTTTTCGGAATTTTGCTTCCATTCCTACAGGTGAGGACAACATGTCGCTCAACGCTTTTATAAGTCTAGTAGGCGAAGAGGTGTATGGATTGACTCACGCGAATTCATATCGACTAGTTAGTCTGAGCTACATTGAAAACAGGATAACATAAAGCATGAAGCAATACGAAAAAGAATGCAGTCCAACACAGCGCAGAGATCCTCAATGGTGTACGTGTTCGTCCATTCTCTATCCAGAGACTTAATAATGTCGAAACCTTATATTATGTGACTGATCACTACCACCGTTACTTCTGACACTCTCATAAACCTTTTCCTTCCTCAATGACCTAGCCAAAAACTGCTAGCAACCTAAAAAGGCCAAACATCACCATTTTCTGTCGTCTTTTCTTATCCAGAGAATGGAGCGTTTATCTAACTTGGTAATGTGGTTCTGGTAAATTCTTAGTTTTGGGAGGTATTTGTAGACGTAATAACGCGATCGTGATAGTGAGCTGGAGTACAGTATACCTAGGTAGCACAGCCCTTCGGGCCAACATTTCGTTGTTGTCTGCCCAGGTAGAAAATTATGGTGTGGGATAGTGGCCGTTTCCTGAGCGACAGTTTTCTCCTGCGCACAATGTTGTCACGGCGTCATAACACTGCAGAAGTGTCGTTTAGTCCCTGCGCAACGGTGTCAACCGTCGATTGTGTCATGTTCGCAACAGTTACCGATACTGAAAAAACCTATAGGAGCCCATATGGCAAACCATATAGCTTAGTATGGATTTATATGGTTCCATATGGCTAACCATATGGCATAGTGTGGATTTATATGGTACCATATGGCTGAACCATACCGAGCCATGTGCTATACACATATGGTTCGGTATAGTTGCATATGGCTGAACTATACCGAGCCACACCATACACATCTGCTTCCGTTTAGTTGGACATAGCTGAACCATACCGAGCCATAGCATAAACATATGGTTCCGTATAGTTCGATATGGCTGGCCCGTACAAAGCTATATTCATTCATATGGTCGTTCATAACAGTACTACGCTCAAACGTATACGTCCATATGACTGCAAACAATTACACCGTGTAACCGGTACGAACTGTGCCTACCCAGATAGCTCCAAGTAGTAAGACCATACAGAGAACCATATAACCTGTATGTTACGTTGGACACAGTAGCGGTGGCGCTATTGGCGCTTCGAGGGAACTCACGTTTCCGGTCAAACGCTGTTCCTCAGTCATGGGCGTTGAACTTCAACATTTTGGTAGTTTACTGGGTGCACGTTTTTCATTAATTTAAAACACAACACCAATAACGCACCGATATGTTGCGTCGTGGGCAAGTTTTACACTGGGGAACCGGCAGAGCAGTTTTGACGAGAGCAGTCAGTTACGAACGAGAGAAATCGCAGTAATGTCGCCGCTTAAATCACTTTCACTGGCTAATCTCCCTGAATTTCTTGGTTTATAGATATTTTGAATATTGCCATATTAGAGAGGGATGGAGGATATATATGAAACCGGGGTGACGTAATACAAGACCCTACCAGGGCGCCTTTAGCGACAAACGGACCGGTTTAATCGGGAATCTTCTGCAGTCGCTGCCAGTGTTGTCAGGTCGACTGATTTCTCTGTAGATCTACAGATTGTTGCAAGCTGTCTGCTGATTCACTGATAAAAAATAAAATCTACCGACATTTTTTTAAATATATTAGGAGAACACAATTTTTAAGGGCATACCCGTAGAAGAACGGTCAATTGTCGCGAAGTAGGTTGCAGCGCACTTACGTTGATAATACCGGTCTTGAAAGATGCAATCCGAGATATATGTCGACACGGGCACTGCAAAACAACCACTCAAACACACAAACGAGAAGGAAGGTATTTGTGAAGATTCAACACGATGTGGCACTAGCTGTCATTTGCCGAACCGAACACTAAACGCATCACAAGAATCTTTTGGGCTGCTTTGAAGAAATCGCTTGTTGCTGGCATTTATGGGTAGGACTTTTCGAACGAGATACCATTTACCACAAAGGCGGAGTCCACAGCAGCCCCGCAGGCCGCACCACACGCAAAACTAGGTCCGCAAGCAGCCATTCCGAGATTGTCAACGGCTAATGCGTCATCCGTCAAACCACGCGATCACGCTTCTGTCATTAACCGCGCAAAGAGAGCGGAGTCAAGCGATAAAAGATCTACGGTTGATTGGTCCGGCGAGTGCGTACCTTCTACCACGCTTTCAGCTTAGGAAGAGAAAAAGAGAGGAGTAGAAAGGCAGCAGCTCCTTCAAGGCCAGAACGGGGGTGCGCTCACAAAGTCAAAAATTGGTGGGTTTGGGGATATTTAGTACAGCGTGTAGTTGGTCAGCCATTTAAAGTTGCGACGAGTCACTCGCTGTAGATGAGCAATTTAGCCAGTGCAGTACACCCGCTAGCCTGGGTCTTTAACGTGCACCACGCAGTAGTGGTACACGACCGCACGCCGGTACGATGCTCATCCAGATCGAGACGGGCAGCGCGTGGGGCTCAATCACAAAGTCTGATCTTCAGGGACTTCCCAACAATAAACAAAACGAGTGGATTCGTCACTTGTACCCAAGGCTGATAGTGCAGTGGATGCTATGTGTGGCCTTGGGCTTCAGGCAGGTGCCGTGTTCTGCCTTATCACCGGATTCGAAGACTGTAGTCACGTGACCCTAACCGGAGACACGATTGGCCTAAAACACGAATAGCGTCTACCCTGCTGTCAATACCGAGTGAACCAGGACAGCTCCGTGAAGGCCAGCTTTTGGACATCCAAAGAAGCTGTCCAGCCCAAAAGTGACCCAAAACGCGGCAAGTTTGAAGATACTAATGCTTTACGCCGTATAACCCACATTTTAATTTTAAATGAAGAACTAAGCGGGACTATGTTTTGCGCACGATGTCCACATATATATATATATATATATATATATATATATATATATATATATATATATATATATATATATATATATATATATATATATAATGTTTACCAATAAGTGTGAAATTATGTGTACACTGTAAAGTTCGCGTTTTTAAACTTCTAATTTTTTACGAAGACGTTACACATAAATCACAGCACGGACAGCCGTATCTTTCGACTTTGAACACACGATGAACCGCCGACGCTTGCAGACGGAAGGTTGCGATGCTGTGCGAACGGTTTTTGAAAGATACTGCGTAGGGTACGCCGGGCAGAACGGCTTCGCAGCCGTTCGAAGGGCAAAGGATTCGCGACGACGAAGTAGCGTCTTGCATCTTCAGTAAGCTATCGATGCTCGAGAGTCCCACGCTCACATTTCCACAGAGCGAACGCGGCCGTCCAGATCGAGGCGCAGTCGGCTCTTGCGCCGCGATTGCTACGTCGTTACTCTGCCTACTCTGATGGCATGTGCACTGGCAGTCGAAGCAGTTCTCTCGAAACTTCGTTCAGAGTCCAATAGACGAGTTTATAACGCGATAGACTGCCGTAACAAGAGTAGAACTTATTTCGGTAGCGGCGTCAGCGGCGACTTTATGTTGGTTGAGGCCTGCGTCAAGAACGACGAAATATACACAGAAACATTAAATATAAAAAATACAGCGCGCAGAAAGAAATTCAAACATGGCAGGAACCCGGACAAAGTAGAAGACGTTAACGCTACGAAAAATATATACTTACAATATTACACTGGAAGAGACAGAGATAATTAAAGCTAAAAACGGAAGATGGAGATGACGTCACGCCGAGGTAAGGTGATGTGAAGGGAGTGTACCCAGCAAAAACAGCAATAGTACTACAGGCAGCTAAGGACACCTTTGTGGTCGCGGTTATAAAGTACCGGCGACAACGCCCCATTAAGCTGGCTAAATAAAATTCTCGCTCCGATTGAGCGCACGAATGTCTGTTTTTAACTTTCCTACCTCTGCAGTGCAAAAAAGGAGTCGCGGGTATATAGCCTAAGCGCCATACAACACCATTGAGTCGGCTGAAAAACAATGGGATGGTCGCGAGTCTGTAGTTCGAGAGACATACATCCTTTTCTAGCCGGCTAAAGCACATTGAAAGGTCAGAGGCCTATAGCTTTGGTGGCAAAAAGCACTACTGAGTCGGTTAAAGAAAATTCAATGCTCGCGAGTCTATAGATTTAAAGACGTACACCACTCTATAGCTGGCTAAATCGCATTGAATAGTCGCGGATCTACAGAATTAAGAACATCCATTTTTTCTATAGCTCGCAAAACGAAATTGAGTAGTCGCGAGTCTTTAGCTTCAGAGGAACATATTATTCTATAGCCAGCTATATAAATCTGAATTGTCGAGGTACTATAGCTCTGAAGACATAGATTATTCTGTAGGTAGCTGTAGCGTTCTTTATGGTTCCTTAGGGCTGACCACAGAGGGCCATATACGATGATACCTCCACATAGGATTTGGCATAGACGTCCATAGACCATTTTTTATGGGATTAGCTCCGACAGTCCTATACTGGACAGCTTATACCGGCGTATATCCAATACTGATCAGCCATTGGCTATGCAGTACAATATTCACCAGCCTATGCCAGCATATCACCGATATTGAAAAACTCTTGGCTTTAACAGTTTTATATTAACCTGCTTAGGCCAACGTATATCCAATATTGGAAAGCTATTGGCTTTGACAGTTCAATATTGCACAGTTTATGCCGGTGTATAGCCAATTTCAGAAAGTCAGTGGCAGTCCAATATTGGACAGCTTATCCCGGCGTATATCTAAAATTGAAAAGCTATTGACTTTGACAGTCCAATATGGGATAGCTTATGCCGGTGTATATCTAATATTGGAATGCCATTGGCTTTGACAGTCCAATATTGGACAGCTTATGCGGCATATATCCAATTTTGGAAAGCCAGTGGCTTTGACAGTCCAATGTTGACCAACCAATGGCAACGTATCACCAATATTAAAAAACCGTTAGCTCTGATAGTTTGTTATTGGCCAATGTGATTCCAGTATTGGTAAACATATGCTTCAGTTGGGTCATTTTTGGGCCATTGTGTGCCACATCAAATCTAACGTTGCCCATATACTGTGTGCTGCCCGGGTAATCACCTTTTATGCACCAGCACCCAGAACGGATACTCAGTGTATGATACGTATACGCCAGTAAAAGCAAAATGCTACAAGCCCTACCTGCACTTCAAAGCACGAAAATATGGGAAACTGTAAAAGTCTACATAATTCATAATGGTGTTTACTTTCTAGGGCGGTGCGCCAGACACCGTGCGGACGCTGTAACAAGGAGGGCTTGATGCGAGATCAAATATAAACTCACTTGTACAACGTTGCCCAAAATGCAAGAGCAATGCGAGCAGTGATTCCCAAAAGCATCGCGGCGGTCACTGTGTGTAAGGAGTGAGTTTTCCTATTCGATATTCTTGCGTATAAAAACAAATTGCTTCGCTTCCTGGAGGAAAGCACAGCTGTTATTCAGTCCGTTTCCTTTTTAGAGTGCAGCACCTAGGCGCCCGTCTCCGGCTTGAGCGGTGTCGCCATCGCCGTCGGCGTCGGCGTAACCGTGAGGTCACGTGACCCCGGTGAGGTCACCTGACCCCCGTCAAGTCATGTCACCCCGGTGACGTCACGTGACCCCCGTCAGGTCATGCGATCCCGGTGACGTCACGTGACCCCCGTGAGGTCACGTCGCTCGGAGGGAGGAGTAGCAGGCAGGATGAGGAGGTGAGGAGGAGGAAAGTGGGGTATACCCTCCTCTCAGTACCCTTCCCTCCTCCTCCTCAAGAGCTGCGCTCTAATTCGGTGTTGCAGAGGGTGGTAAGCAACTTTCATTTTATTTTCTAACTTCCAGTTTATACATATGTCCATTCCATTGCAGCGAAACATTTTCTGTTGAGTTCTATATATCGCTCCAAATGCAAACAGTTTAATGGCATAAAAAACGGGGAGCAAGTGCACCTATGGCGCCGTTTGGCAACCTCCCCGGCAGCGTATTCGGAGCTTGGTCGTGAACTAAGTCAACAAAGTAGTTCGGCACTCTGACTGATGCACAATCATGGGTGCCACATCGCCTGGTTTACGGAAACAGAAAGGACGTGGTGAGGGAGGCTTAGGTACACAGGCCTCAATGATTCACGCGCCAACCTTTAGCCGGCTGATAGATTTGCTTACCTGATAAGCGTAAGCAAATCTAAAAGCCGGCTAAAGGCTATCACGTCAATCACCGAGGCGTTTCACCTAAGTCTTGCCCTCGCCCCTTCTCTCTGTCCTCCCGTAAATCAGGCGATCTGACGCCCATTAAAGCGCGCCAATGAGAGTGCCGATATGGGCCTTGTTTGGGGTGCGGCTTGGTGTCGCCCGTCCGAAGGTCCTAGGACTCAAGCTCACGCCCATTCCCTCATTGCTAAGGTCTCGTTGGCAAAAGTGGAGAAGGAAACAAAGTAGCAGGACGAAACAACTACTTCATCAAAGAGTTTTAGTAGATCGTTTTGGCACGAGCGATGACACTACTCCGCATGTGCAATGCTAGCGGAGAATTAGCGGAGCTGGCGAAGCTAGCGGAGGCGCGCTATTTTACGAAAGTTTCGAGAAACCTAGCGCGCGTAGCGGGGTGCCCCTAGCGTTGATCTTACGAGAACGAGTCTTGGCGAGATTAGGGAGAGCCAGTGAGTGACGCAATTCAAGATGGCCGCCACGCCGCGCCAGGTCTGTCCGCTTCGCGAGCGCGTTTCTGAGAGGCGGATTATACACTCTAAGAAATGCCTCCGCGCCTACTTAAACGCAAAACACTCAAAGAGCCAATCTCTGCGATCTACGATGTCAGCTCAGCGAATGATGAGGCGGAACATTCTGTTCAGACCTAAAAATAAAGTCTTAACTGTGGCATCACGCTATGCAAAGCATTATGCTTGCATTGCGTAATGTCACAGCGCAGACTAAATTTTGAGGTCTACATAGATGTTCCGCCTCATCATTCGCTGAGCTGATTTCATGATCGCAGAGATTGGCTCTTTGAGTGTTTTGTGGGTGAGCAGACGGATAGGCATTTTTTAGAATGTATCTTGCTGCTGCGAGAAGTAGCCGCGGCAAAGCCGTTCCAGGATTGCAAAAGATAGCGATTTATGGCGGTCATGCTAAATACGGCCACGGGGAAAAAAAGCTTCGCAATCTGTGGTGCTGTGAGCAAAGTGTGCGGACGCCTTCTCGGCCGCTTTTATCGTGTGGTCAGAACCGACCAAGGAAGCGAGCGAGCAGGCGGATCTGAAGGATTTCCGTGGTGTTTCATTTTCGGTGAACAGTACAGAAAGAGTAAAGAAAGAGCGATAACAACGACACAACAAAAGAGCTACGATTGTTGTCATCTTTTTTTTAAGACTTCTCTCAGGTGCTTTGGGGCTTGACTCGTATCGTACTGGCTTGGACAGCTTGACCGTCAATTGTATTCAATTACAATCATAATTATAATTTATTTAGAAAATAAGCGAAGATTAGTCCTTTATTCGATAAAGAAAGAACATTCTATAAAATTAGCGACGGTAATACAAGTCTGCCGGGATTCATTAGTAGAAAAAATTGTAATCAAATTGTTCCAGGAATATTTTACGTGCGCTCGCCTTCACTAGTGGAGCGAATTACTTTTCAAGCCTTTATGGGGAATTGAGACTGGAGAACATAATCGTAGGATACGAATACCTCGTCTCCATTCGCTTTCTTTCCAGCGTTCTATGTGCTAAAATAGATAGAATGGAGGGTTATGTGGGAGGAGGTTATTCTCATGATCTTTCGAGGGACCTTTCTTCAAACTACGTTCGTTTTGTTGTTGTCGTTTTGAATTGTTTTTAATCGTGGTGTCTGTTTGCGTGCACGAGGTAACTAGGATTCCCCTTGCCGGGGAGGTTATGTGGCGAGTCGATAATATAAATTCTGTAATGCATTGCCTTAAAAATGAAGTTTTTTTATGTCTATCGTATAAACACAACAGTTCATTTTCGATAACAAATGCAACCAGATACAGTGTTGAGATACAATCAATACATCGTAAATGCATTACACAACTGAGATACAAATGCATGTTTGAAGATTTATTTTGATACAGAGATAGATATACTAGAAAGTGTCTCTAAGGTCGCGATACATTTGTATCGCAATAGTTGCCAGCCCTGACCAAAAATGATATCAAAACCGACAATATAAAAAAGTACCTCTCGCAAGCTGAACCGTTCCCATTTCCACGTCTCATTTCAGCTGCAACATGAAAAGAAATGACTCACATCCTGAAAACCGTCAGCCATTTCGTTTATTGGATAGCTCTATCACCAAGTCCAGTGAACTTTTCAATGTATAACTACCGCCCTTCATTCACACTTTCTCGCCGCCGTACGTGCACGGCGGCGTCCGCGAGAGCTAGTATCCCCTAACCTGGAGAATAACCCGTTTCTTTTTAACTTCAAATACTCGTCTACATTGAAGCACATCTGTTATATAAGAATAGTGAAATGGTAATGGGGCTGAAAACGCTCGGGTGCTTTAAGTGCGATAGCATTTTCGCGGCAACCTCCTCCGAAAAATGTCGATCAGTAACACGAAACGCATCCGCATGTGCGAAAAGACAATAATCAGTGGTGAAATTAAAAAAAAGAAAACATTTAAAGAGAACCGAACCGATGACCTCATTATTTTGAGCCGGACCCTTGAACATGTTTTTATTTTTTACATCTTTATTCGCACCCTCGAACGCTGTGCAACAGGGGAGACCTCTAAAGCCATAGTAATTTCGTGCCGTTCTCCACTCCTTATCGCGTCCATGAGCAAGGTCAGGCACTTACAGGACGTGCCGAAGTATTCAGAATGCCTCGGAAGAGGAAGGAGCGGCCGGCGATAGCTCAAGAGAGGAGGCAGTATTTTATGGAATAAAAATATACGTTTAATGTTGATCTGCCCACTATCGGGTACCTCGCATTTCAGTGAACGGAACATGGCCTTCATAGCAGACGAGCAATACTATCGCATTTCGACGTTATCTGCAGGGAAGCGCGGCAAAAAACTCCGGCATGCTTTCTTTTATCCAACTTTATTTTTAGCCTCTAACTGCAGTTTGTCACGCACGTTTAGATGTCCCTGTTGAAATTGCTCTCGGTGCAAACGTGAAAATAGCCTCGAACTCGGCTGCTATACAAAAAATAAAATGTTCGCCTGTAACTCTCGAAAATGTCAAAAATGTTTATAGTTCTAGCTCCGCTATGTAACGACTGAATACAGAAGACAAAAGGTAGGGCACGTGGGTCTCCTTCCTGGGTGTGTCGGCCTTTTAGTCCCGCCTGGTTATTTTTTATTATAATTTAGAAACTATGGCCATTGTCATTTGGGTCATAAATTTGATCACGTGAAATTTCAAACAGAACCCGATTGGCTACATGCGCATGTCACTCAACGATGTCTTCTGATATTTTTCTGTGCTTTGTTTTGCGTTTGGTAGAGTCTGCCTTATAATTTTAGTATAAATAGAAAAGAACGGCTTTGCGCTAAGCCGCGAAAAGGAACTATAATTTTGTTTTCAGGAATCAACGTCAAAAGTTTTATTCTTGCCACCGAGAATGAATTTCGTCGAAGTCACTATTCTTTGCCTTCTCTTCATCTGCGTAAATCACACCTCGGCTGCTGGAGACGGTAAGTTCCTAGGTTCATGATTTCTGTCTTATCTTAACTCCCTTGACTGCTACCTTATCAAAGGACGTAAGATTTCATTCCTGATTAGTCCCAGAAACAAATCAAAACTTCTAAAAGTAATATAGGGTGCACATATTTTTGTTGCTCCATATTTTAAATATATCACTAGAGGGAAATGTATTTCCTTAAGAATGGAAGAAAGCAGTAGTTGTACCTGTAGATAAACTGGTCGCACTGACTGTATTAGTAACTTAGGCCAATTTCTTTTCTTAGCACGTTTTCTACGATATTTAAAAGGGCAATGTATAAGCATATTTACTTCCATTTGAAATCGTATTTCTGTCTAAACCAGCACCTGTTTCTGTCAGGGGCACTCAGTAGAAACTAACCTTGTATCATACTTGGAACACCATTTACCTAAGGTCGCTTTCCGTGTGCAAGCTGACACTGTTTGTTTCGATTGCACTAAAGCTTTTGATCTTGTAGATCATAGGTTGTTACTGGCCAAATTGTCAGCATTTACCACGACTAGCTTCGTCTTGCGGTTGGTTGTCAAGTTATCTTGTCTTGAAGACCAACCCGAGTGTTTTCGGAAGGGTGTTTTTCTACCTCGAATGTTTTGAATACTGGAGCGCCTCAGGGGTCTGAATCTTCGGCCATTGTTATTCAGCATTCCTCTGAATGATTATGGCATATAATGTGCAGCGTTCAGAGGTTCTGCAGTTCGCAGATCATGTAAAAAATGCATTGCGAAGTTAACGGAACTACAGACTGTCAGAGGAGGAAAGACGATGTCCAGGTACTTCTAAATTGGTGCTTGAAAATAATTTGGTACTTAACTCTAATAAGACCAAGGTGGTTTCTTATACCCAAAAGACAAGCTGTATAGAATACCTGTATACCATCTTAGGTTCAGCTATCGCAAGGTAGAATACTATTCGTGACCTGGGCTGGGAGTGCTGTATGAGTCCCACCTCTCGTGTACTGAGCACGTTTCGAAGATTGTGATTGACACTTCTCAGGTGCTAGGGGGTTATTACCCGAATGATGCGGAATTTTCGTACTCACGCTAGCATGATTAATCTATTTTGCGTCCTTGTTTTTTCCAAACTCGAATTTCGCTCAGTCGTATGGAACAACACCCTTGGAATGACAAAATCATGTATCTTAGAAAAAGTGAAGCGTCGTGTCGTACGTATTGTTTATGGCAGATGGGTTGGGAGGCATATTTATTTTGTTTATGAATGCCTACATAATCCCCCTGATCTTGTACCTTTGCAGGAAAGAAGATTAACGCATGACTTCGTTTTTTCTCTCAGAAAAGAAACGCATGCGCTTGATACACGCGTGCTTTTAAGTGATATCTCTTTTGGGTCCCTCAGACGCGTACAACATTTCCATTTCTTTTACCTGCAGAACGTTGGTGTCCAGTCCCCAATGACACGCTTACAGCTCCTTTATAATAACTATATTAGTGATTTAGACTTGTTTTCACCCCTCACAACTTTTAAACGAGCCTTGTTGGCCGCTTGACGAACAGCTGTGGTCTGTTGTTTTATGTAGTTTTGTTTATTTACTTTCTACTTTTCCGAAATTACGTTTTCCTTGTTGGTTTGTATTTGGTATTTCATTTGATTGTAATATGTGCCCCTATTAAGACCCCGAGCTGTTTGTGGGCACATTAAGCAGAATAAATAAATAAATTCATACAGGGTGTTTCACGAAAGGTGGACAAATTGGATATTGCGAAAACTGCGCATTGCAACGAAAAAGGCTTGTGTCGTTTTGGTCCTGCGCCAGGGGCCTATTTAGGAAATTATTAAAGTCCGGGATAATTAGATCATTAATTATTTTCGCGTAATCGACTTATTATCATTGTGTTTAAGGGCATGGTTTTAATTAAAACATTGCTCAACATCATCGAAAAACACTGAATCAACAAGCTGCAGAACGATAGAAGGCACGCGAAGCATTTGACAGCTTTCTGAAAAACCGCACAATTTCGGCGGGTTTTCAGGTTTCGGTTTGCAATCGGAGCGCTTCTCGGCCCCGACGGCACCGCGCCCCGTTGAGAAATAGTGCAACCAGCCTCTGCTGCGTTGCGCTATTTTAGACAATCTTATATGCTGATAAGCTCACTTAAACATTTATATATTTATCTTACTAGGATATATGTTATGATCTTAGCCTACTGCGCTTCGCGATAGATTCATCTAATTTTCTTGTTAATTAATTTTTTTACAGGTTCATGCATCAACATCACTTTGCCAAATGTCCTGGGTCTTGGAGAGGTACATTTCTGCAACCATACTGGCCTGGCAACACGTCTCACGAATTTCGAATATGTAGCTTTTACTTTTTCTGGCTAGTACTTAATTAGAGACATTTACAGTATATATAATGAATCTTCGTGTCCGTAAGTTTTACGTCTGCAGGCTGCGTTAGAGGAAATTTGTTCCAAAGGCTTTATAATCTGTTTTACTTGCGGAATCAGCTCGGTTTATATGTTTATTTCAAAAGAGACTAAGCTCGCATTCTCTGCTACTAGGTACACGACCATTCAACAAAGAAGCACATAGCTAGCGTGAACTTTTACTTGTTTGCTCATGCGAATATTTAAAAAAATGCTTGAGATAAACACAATTTGCTTTCCTGTATTTTGCTCATAGTACTATGTAGGTACGTACTTTGGCATTTATGTATTTCCTCTGCACACTTGTCTCTAAAATGTCAGCTCATTCGTTGAACGTTAAACAAAGCTAACACGCCAGGTTTCAAATGGTCGAAAAAACGTGATCTGTTTGTCGTATTCGTTCAAGGTGTGCATATAGCTGATATGCAGAACCTACAACAAAAACTATTAGGCTGCTCCATGAAAAGTCTTTGACAACAGTTTTTGTTTCTTCTACATCTTAATAAAATTACCTTGTTCATAATAGTGCCTCGGAGAGAATCAAAATCTCTGCATTCAAGACAGCGTGAGTACAACTTTTGTTTGCACTTGGCCACAGTTATCGGGGAAAGCAAGGAGCACTCTCCTGTAATTCAGAGACTGTCTTGGGGAGCGGCAGAGTGTATTATTATACATTTCATATTAGTGTATTTATTACTAGTAGTGCTGGTAGTGAGTGTCCGTATAAAAATCCTTTTACTTGGGTTTTCGAGGTATCTCATATGTAACGAAAAGCAACTTAACGAACTAATATCTTTTCGAGATTTTGCTTTTATTTCTATGGGTGCCGACAATATATCGTCAAACCTTTTCACAGTGCAGTAGGTGAAAAAGTGCATGAATCGACTCACAAGAATTCCTAACGACGAGTTAGTCTGAACTACAATAGAAACGACATAACATAAAGCATAAAGCAATAAAAAAAATAAAGTCGAACAGAACGCAGATATTTTCTGTGGCTTACGTGTTCGTTCATTCCCCTATCCAAAGACTAAATTATGTCGAAACCTAAATTATGTGACTGATTACTACCTCCTTCTGCTTACTTCTGCTACTCTCAATAAAACCCATCCACCCTCAATAACCTAACGCAACAGAAACTGTTAGCCATCTAAGGGCTAAGGGCCACACATAACGATTTTTCTGTCATTTTGTTTTATATCCAAAGGATGGTGCCCTTATCGAACTTGGTGATGTGGTTCTGGTGAGTTCTTTGTTTTGGAAGTTCTTTTTACCCTGATCACGTGATCATGATCGTGAGCTAGGGAACACTACCCAGGTAGCACAGCTCTTTGGGCCAAAATTTGGTTGCTGTCTGGTTATTTAGAGTTTTAAAGTGCCCGATGAAGTCAAGGTAGAGCCGAACTTCACCTTCTTTTGCCAGGGTCTGGGCGTATTGTCTCCAATTCGCTAAACAAGCGCCAAAGTGAAGCTTCACAGCTGGTAGTTCAATCATCCAGCATCTTTGGGAACAAATCGGCCAACAAGTGAAAAAGTTAGGGTTCGATGCTGGTTGTTCGGATTTTATGTGGTAACATTGTGCCTAAACTGCCAAACTAGTGCCAGATCAAGGCTTCACTATTGGTTCTTGGTCCTTCGTGGCATCTTCTGCTCAAGTCTGACGCTTTGGCAATTGTGTCTCGAGCTAGAGAAAATCCCTATAAACGCAACAGAAAAGAACTTTGGCACAGCTGATGCCTTCGAGTAGAACCGTATTATGCCCAAGTTAGGCCCCCTAGGGTTGCCAGGCTTATGCTAAGTTAGGCGTTTTTCTGGAGTGCAGCTTGGGTAGGGGTCAGAAAGCTCTCCGAACGTGCCGGCAGTGAAAGGGCTTACGTAAAAACCGGGAGACCACAAAATAAGTAAGCTTCGTTTGTTAAAAAAAGAAGCTCCGGTGTTCTTTGTTTTCCTTTAAGGCGGTAGTTCTTATATGTTTCATTAGGGGAAAAAGCGGCGTCGGCGGTGTGCCCATGAAATGGCCATAAAAATACGTCATCAAGCACGCGCCGCTCGAGATCAAAGCGGACGCACCTCAGAACGCGACGGAGCAGCTTTGTCACGGAAGCTGTGCAGCGGGTGGGGGGGGGGCGCCAGCTTACTGGGGAGCTTGATGTCACCGCCGGAGCGCCGCGTGACAAACGAAGACTTGGTGCACCGCCTTTGGCGCGTCAGTTCCGCTTCGGTCTTCATCTGCTTTCTTATGTGCTTTGTGCGATGAACTGTGAGGCGACCGCGTCTACATCTAGGGCCTCGACATCGGCAGCGGCGCCTACATCTACGGCAGCTCTCCGAATACAACACCGGCAGAAACAACTTTAATACGGGTAGAAACATTACCCGAAAACATTTCACCCGTGGGACTATAATGCTTTCGCATTCCTACACATAAGCAATCTTAAATGTCTTCGGCGAGTTTTTTTTGCTTATTTATACAATGCACATTTCGGAATAAACATGCTTTACTCTTCTCGACATCCTATTTATTATCTCTAAATTCAAAATCGCTATTACCAAAACAGCAAATGAAGGTTAAACCAAAAGCGGCATGCAAATTTTCCTGCGCTCTCCAGCGGGGTGACGTCAAGTGTTGTACAACTTGCAGGTTCAGCAGATGGTCTAAAAACACACGGTACTTCGCGCCGTTTCTCCATTTCTTTGTGGCGTGGGCTTTACCGGCATTTTTTTCACACAACCGAACTTCTTGCAAACCGTCGGGAACCAGCTGTAATGCCCCCGCATTTCCCCGTGTTACATCGTCTGACGTCACGTCTTTAGTGTTACCCGTGGAGCGTCTCAGCTTCTCAGACCAAATTCGGAAATTTTAATAACTTCGCGAAGACAAACTATTGTGGCTTTTGAATTCGGGGTACTTCTTCTGTTAGGTATATTAATCCCTTGATTCAATATTGAGGCAAATCGTCCATTACCAAATTGTTGTTTTAAGGCATGTTTCACGCATTTGTCTTTGAGTGTGCTCGAGTGAGGCAGGCGCGTTCCCTTGAAACCGCTAAACGCTAGAGAGCCTAGATTGTAGAGAGGGACCATCTCAAACCACGGGGAGCGGTCGCAATTTAATGGCGGACGACTCCCACGGAGATTGGTCTCAGGTGCGCATGCGCTGTGT
Source organism: Ixodes ricinus (assembly GCA_037355805.1). Classification (NCBI taxonomy): domain Eukaryota; kingdom Metazoa; phylum Arthropoda; class Arachnida; order Ixodida; family Ixodidae; genus Ixodes; species Ixodes ricinus. Next base: position 126,918 of record JAZHYW010004098.1, read on the forward strand.
TGTCGAGTCACGAGGAGGAAAGCAGGCGGAAAGGCGGAGGCGCTCGCAGACGATCAACGCGTTCGTCACCTCCTCGCAGCCCGTGTTGCGAACGCCGCCCTCAAACCACGTGACTCCGATTGAGCAGTTGGACATTCTCTGTAATACGGGCTCTCTACTTAACACACTGGCGCCATCTATCCGGCAGCCCTGGAACACTATCCACTTGCGTTTATGTTTTATCATTTTAAGCATCATTGTTTCACTGCGCGATTGAAATAATCACGACGATGTTACGAGCGACTATTTCTTATATTTCTGTTTTAAAGTGTTGCGTTATATTCGCCCATTATTTACCTCTCACGTAAGGCCTCACCGATTTCTGAGGAAGAAATCATTTAAAATGAAATTAAACTCTAGTTGTTTTATAGGGCAGTTGTTTGAATAAGAGGCCGATGCTTTAGAGTCTGCGCCCATTATATATTTCAAAAGTTACGTGATTTTCGAAATTTTTCAATAAGAAAAATGACCACCGACGAATGCCACAAATACGCGAAGATGAACGAAGCCAGTTAAAGGACCGAGCCCTATTTTTCCGTTTACATTTCTGAAAATCACGTAACTTTTGACCGAAGCACCGTTCACACACTTGCAACCGTGTTGGACAGAGAGAGACAAGGGCGGTTTTTAAGCCTCTTGCAACGGCGGAGGACCTGCCCCCCACAGCAGCGCATCCTGTCCTCCACCGTCGCAAAAGGATTGAAAAACGGTCTCGTCTCTCTCGGTCTTACACGGTTGCAAGTGTGTGAACGGCGCCAAAGATGGAGGATAGATCTAAAACTTTGGAATACGATCCAGCATCTGGATGGAGACAGCGTTTGGCGGTGAGCAATTTAGTAGTTTACTTTTGTGGTAAAAAAATAGCGCAGTAATTTTTTTCTCGGAGTCATATTGTACCTTCCAGTGCATTACTTAACATTGGTCGTGCACTAGGTTTATTTACGCATTATTACGCTGAATGTTTACATTATTTTTTTGTGTAATAGTCCTAAGGATGTATTTGAGCAACAATACAACCGAGATGTTTCTAAGCCCCATCAAGCGACATTGGCGGTTGCCATTTCTTAGGCGCAAAGCGCCTCAAAGTGCGTGACCAGATCCGAGTCCTCGCCGAAACACGACGGAGCCCTCCTGTCCAATAGATTCGCAGACTACGTGCACAAGCGATGACAGTCTCGGATAATTGAAATAGTCGCTACTAGATGGCATACACTTTTGAAACGGGTCTACACTCTAAGAAAGCTGCAGCGTACGTTCTCCCGCCAAGCACTTGGGGAGAGCCAATCAATGCACTCGACGGACTGTAGCGATCTCAAAACCACACTGTACAGCAAGTTTTTTTTTGTCTAAATATATTAGCAGCTTTGTCCTTCGTCAAGACCACTTTATGGATTTCAACGATTGGCTCTCCCAAGTGCATTGGAGGAGAGCATTCGCTCCAGATTTCTCTGAATGTATTGATCAACGTTGAACATTCCGTTGAAAACGAAAATTGCTGGATAAATAGGTAGTTTGCCTATAGGTGGCGCGCAACTGCAAACAATAGCCTGTTCCGGTCGTTTATCAGCTGAACCTGAACACCGGTAGTGTAGAAGGTGTGACTTTCTGACGTCATCGTAGGTTAGTGATGGTATCCATCTATCCTCTTCTAAATCTACTTCATCTTAGGGGATGAAACCTAAATCACATTTACGTCTAACGCAAGGAATGTCTCTGTCCTAATCTGGATTGACGTCCTGATCTCAAGCACTGATTTCTGTCCTCTTTAGTGCGCCTTAAAAGGAATTCGGGATTTCAATCTGGGGTCCCAGCTGTACATAATTGTGCAGCTTCTCGACTACGGATTCCAGAGGAACAATCTGGGTACGTTCAGCGCATTTTTAAGCAATGTGTCTTTTGAATTTTACGTGACAGCCCTCCAAAGGAGACAATTAGGCACGGATTATTGCTCGCAGCGGCATGCTTAAAAACGCCTTCTGAATCTCATACTTTCAATTGAATGCATGCTGTTGTTGTTTTTAAAGAAACATTTCTCCGCTAAATTCAGCAAAACGCTTTTTTGGATAAATTTAGGCAAAGTATCCACACGTCAAGTGTCGCTGTTACGTCACGATTTAACGTCATTGTAATTTCCCGCTAAATTTAGTAATTTATCGATTAGAACAATAACAAAAAATTAGCACTTTAGCTAAATTTCATGCGTATATTGCCGCCCGCAGAGCCGAGAAAGCAACGCGCGGTCACCGACTTCTAGAAAATTCGCATACATTCTCGCACCAGACGTAACTTTCCACCAGCTTTGTTGTTCTCGAAAGTGCCTGTTCATCCTCGCCCCGAGCGCGTGACGCTCGAGCCTTCTTTGCCGAACTTTCAAGATATAGTGACGCACTGTAGATAAGCAACTACCCGCGACCTTGTCGAGTCAGTCTCGCTCGCGCTCTCTGTTTCGCCGCCGAATCGCCGCCTGCTTTTCTGTTGCCTTGACGCTCTTTCGTTACTTATTTTTGGTTGGCACAAGTTCGCCCATTAAACCTTTATTTTCAGTTTACTCTTCGCCTACTCGTCGCCTTAATTCGTGACATTTCCGGTGGAGGTGCGGGGTAGGAAACCCGTGCAGCGTACCCCTACAAGAACTCGTTCAGCAATCCCCATTTCCCGACGACCTTACGTTGAAGACTCGGAGCATCGTGCCAGCCGCCGTCTTCAAGGGCAAGCTCCTGAACTCGGACCACTCCCGGCGAGGACAAGTCAAGCGATAACGACGATGGCTCGAGGAAGCCATCGTCGTTATCGCTTGCCTATGGTCGACGAACAGCCCTCGAGGAACGAGATGGCTCGAGGAAGCCATCGTCGTTATCGCTTGCCTTGTGGCTCGACGAACAGTCCTTGAGGACGACGAATTTCACGGGGACCTGCCCCGTGAAATTCGTCGTCCCCAAGGACTGTTCGAGAGACGTCATCCTTGGCATGGACTTCCTCTGTGAGTACGGTGCCGTGATCGACCTTGGAGCGAACAGGTTGACGCTGCGAAAGCCCGTTCTACCTCCTGAGGGATCTAAAACGACGCCTGCCACGGAGGGATACAAAACGACGCCAGCCGCCGTCCGAGTCATTGCGAACCACGAGAACCTGCCGCCACGGTCAAGTGTTCTTGTGCCCGTCGTGACCGATGCAGTTGCCCGCGGGAAAGTCCTTCTGGAGGGCAACGTCCAACTGCTTCTCGGAAGAGGAATAAGCGTCGCAAGGGGCGTAACGGAGCTGCAGGATGGACGTACTGTGGTCCTCGTGACGAACTTTCGACCGGAGGTGCAGCACATCACGAAAGGTGCCACTGTAGGACACGTTGAGGAACTCCGGGCCGACGCCGAAATCGCCATGATCTCCGACGAGCCCTTGCCGTGTCAGCCGCACAGTACACCACCACCGCAGCTCGACGTTAACCCCAAGCTCAGTGCCACGGAACGACGACAGCTCCAAGACCTCCTCGCCGAGTTCGGCGACTGCTTTGCGACGACGTCGAGGGTGCGCCAGACATCAGTGGCGAAACACCGCATCGTTACCAACGAGGAAGCGCTCCCTGTGCATCGGCCGCCGTACCGGGTCTCCCCAGAGGAACGAGAGGCCATTCAGGAACAGGCACAAGAGATGCTCAACGACGACATAATTCAGCCTTCGAGCAGCCCGTGGGCCTCTCCAGTCGTACTGGTGAAGAAGAAGGACGGAACGCTTCGATTCTGCGTTGACTACCGGCGGCTCAACGCGGTGACGAAGAAAGACGTGTATCCGCTCCCCGCATCGACGACACGCTGGACCGGCTGCGCCACTCCCGATACTTTTCGTCGATGGACCTTAAGAGTGGCTACTGGCAGATCGAAGTCGACGAACGGGACCGTGATAAGACCGCCTTCGTCACGCCCGACGGACTGTATGAGTTCAAGGAAATGCCCTTCGGACTGTGCACGGCGCCGGCAACGTTCCAACGTGTCATGGACACCGTCCTGGCAGGCCTCAAGTGGCAGAGCTATCTCGTTTAGCTCGACGACGTCGTGGTATTCTCGGCCAACTTCGACGAGCATTTGCGACGCCTTCGGGCTGTTCTTGAGGCAATCAGGACCGCAGGACTCACCCTCAAGCCGACCAAGTGCCGGTTTGCCTACGGCGAACTGAAGTTCCTGGGCCACGTTGTGAGCAACGAAGGTGTAAGTCCTGACCCTGAGAAAACTCGCGCCATAGCGGCCTTTGCACCGCCCACCGACAAAAAGGCAGTCCGAAGATTCCTTGGACTTTGCGCATACTACCGGCGATTCGTTCAGGATTTCGCCAAGCTTTCTGCGCCGCTCACGCACCTTACGAAAGACGCCGTTAACTTCCAATGGGGTGGAGAACAACAAGAGGCATTCGACAAACTAAAGCGACGGCCCCAGTCACCATCGATTCTTGGCCACTTCGACCAATCAGCCGAAACGGAAGTTCACACGGACGCCAGTAATACAGGACTCGGAGCGGTACTGGTCCAACGACAAGATGGTGCGGAGCTCGTGATCGCATACACTAGCTGGACGCTGTCGAACGCGGAACGCAATTACTCGACGACCGAGAAGGAATGTCTGGCCGTCGTCTGGGCCATCCCGAAATTCCGCCCGTACTTGTACGGGAGTCCATTTTGGGTAGTCACCGACCACCACGCGCTGTGTTGGTTTGCGAGCCTGAAGGACCCATCGGGACGCCTTGCTCGGTGGAGCCTACGACTGCAAGAGTACGACGTTACCGTGGTCTATAAGTCAGGCCAAAAACACAGCGACGCCGACTGCCTGTCCAGAGCCCCTGTCGAGTCAGCTACCGGCTGTGCCAAAGACGACGGCGACGACGACGACCACTTTCTTGGCGCGGTGAGCATTCACGGTATGGCAGCGCTCCAGCGGGACGATCCTGAGTTGCGTCCACTGATCGACCACTTGGAGGGACGAGGGGGTACGATTCCCCGAGCCTTCTCACGTGACCTGCCAAGATTCGCCGTCCGGAGAGGTATCCTCTATAAAAAGAACTTCGGGGACAACAACTCGACGTGGCTCCTGGTGATTCCTTCTAGTCTTCGAGAAGAGATCTTCGAAGCCTGCCACGACGACCCAACATCTGATCACCTCGGCTACAGTAGGACTCTTGCAAGGATCCGAGAAAATTACTACTGGCCCAAGCTCCCGAAGACTGTCCACCTCTACGTCCGTTCGTGCCACGAATGCCAACGACGCAAGAAACCACCGACGAAGCCGGCAGGTCTCCTGCAACCGATCGCGCCCCCGACTGCACCATTCCAGCAGATTGGGATGGATCTTCTCGGACCTTTCCCGCCGTCGACGCAGGGAAACCGTTGGATAATCGTGGCAACTGACTATCTCACCAGGTACGCCGAGACAAAAGCACTCCCCTCGGGGACTGCCGTGGAAGTAGTCAAATTCTTCGTGGAGTCTATCATCCTCCGACACGGCGCCCCCAAGTCCTGATTACGGACCGAGGCTCCTCGTTCATGGCGCAACTGACACAAGAGATACTCCGCCTGAGCCACACCGACCACCGCCGGACCACGGCATACCACCCGCAGACCAACGGGCTCACGAAGCGAGTAAACAAGACCATCGCCGACATGATTTCGATGTACGTGGACGTGGAACACAAGACGTGGGATGAAGTGTTGCCTTGCGTCACGTTTGCGTACAACACGGCGATTCAAGAAACCACGGGCATCACACCTTTTCAGCTGGTGCACGGCAGAAAGGTGACGACGATGCTCGACGCCATGCTGCCCACGACCCGTATGGGTGTGGACGCCAATTCGCCGCCGCGGCCTCAGCGAGAAACTGTTAAAACGCTACTTCGGACCCTACAAGGTCATCCGTCGCCTTGGGGACTAGAACTACGAGGTGCTCCCCGACGAAACCCGACCGTCAGGACGCCGCCAGCCGCGACCCGAAGTCGTCCACGTAGTTCGACTCAAGCCGTTCTACGCGCGCTAGGATTACGACACTGCTTGTTTATTTCGTTTCACCGTAAATTTTTTAGCCATTGCTGTTTGCCTTTCGCGTTGCGTCGGGACGATGCACTTTTAAAGAGGGCATAATGCCGCCCGCAGGGCCGAGAAAGCAACGCTTGGTCACCGACTTCTAGAAGATTCGCGTTCATTCTCGCACCAGACGTAACTTTCCACCTGCTTTGTTGTTCTCGAAAGTGCCAGTTCATCCTCGCCCCGAGCGCGTGACGCTCGAGCCTTCTTTGCCGAACTTTCGAGACATAGTAACGCACTGTAGATAAGCAACTACCCGCGACCTTGTCGAGTCAGTCTCGCTCGCGCTCTCTGTTTCGCCGCCGAATCGCCGCCTGCTTTTCTGCTGCCTTGACGCTCTTTCGTTACTTATTTTTGGTTGGCACAAGTTCGCCCATTAAACCTTTATTTTCAGTTTACTCTTCGCCTACTCGTCGCCTTAATTCGTGACAATATGACACACGCAATCCGCTGCGAAACCTCGCCCTTAACGGCCGCATAAATGGCATTAACGGCACGCGATCGAATTAATTTGAATCTGACGCGGTTTCCGCATCACCTTTAACGTTCTTACAGGCATTGTGACTGACGCCATTAGAGGTGTTTGCCAACTGACGGCGATCGTGTTCAGATGGAACTGCGACGTTCTGACGGTGGACACCGACGCGGTGTGCGCAGATCCAATTCAGATCAACCTTCCAAGCGTACTTGGGGCTGGCGAGGTAAGATTATTCACAGTATCGATTCACATCTGAGTGGATCTTGCTACAATGTTCGCTATAAATAAACTCGAGTAATAAACAGGATGCAAATGAGAGTTATTTATAAACGGATGACCACCTGCATTAACAAAGCAAGCTCTCGCGAGTTATAGAATCAAAAGAAATATAAAAACAAGTTAACTAGTCGTAGACTGACGAAGAGCCTACCTTCAAATGTTTGGCCAAGTTTTATTCGCCACTGCGTCAGTATCTTCAAGACCTAGGAGCAATATTGTTTTTATTTATATACAGCACAATCATAATTATAAAACAGAATAATATTATCAAGGAGATGTGTTTTAAGATAATGTATGAAAGAAACACTAATACGTTATGTGCCTGTAAATTATACGGCGACGAGGATATAACATAATAATAATATTTATAGTGGGCTAAGGACATGATCAGTCGAAAAATTAACTAAAATGTGTTAATCACCTTTTTAATTCGTAAAAATACACATTGTTATAATAAGAAACTTGGTGAGTGTCATCGAAAACAATATCATTAACTTTTAGAAAGGCTTTGAGTGCGTGGGAACCGCGGTAATGCGCTAAAGTTTCCCTTCGGGCAACATGCCCAAAGCTGGGGTAAGAAAACACAGATGATAACGGACGAAAAAACCGCGCGGGAACGTTGTCACACCGGTAGCCTTGGTCCTGCTGCACGACTGATAACTTTAGCCTTCCACTGTGCTTCCCACGGGCTTCGTGTCTTCTTAAGTTTGACTGATTTAGTGGTTTTCGATGATGCTCTGAAAGTTTCTAATTAGAACCATGTGCTTATTCTTAATAACTAAAACGTTAATAAACATATTTTAGTTAATTAGCCGACTGATAGTTATGATTAGCCCCCTATGCTTCGTCCGCCTGACCGTATAAGTCACCTGCACCAACCGAATTAGGGTAGCTTTCGTGGCTTTTTTAAACAAATATGTTAAGCTTAAAAAAACACCCAGTATAAGACGTAAAGACGGCAGTGACGATTTTGACTTCTACTTTAAAAAATAGGTTTCACTATTATTCATGCGAAAGCATTAACGGTCCCATGGAGCGGAGCCGGCGTTGTGGGTAACCGCGAAAAACGGCAGAGGAATTCCCTCCTTTTGACGTCAGTAACACCACGTCCTGAAAACGTGAAAATGTTTTTTCTTTAAATTTATTTTCGCGTTTTTCGTTAAGAAATAACTGAGTTCAATTTAGGTTTTTATGTGTCGTATTTGGAAGAGGGGGAAAAGTAAACCAATTTATACCAGGATTGTACTACACAGCCGACATTCCACAGCCAACAGTTAGCCGGGTTGGATTACAAAAGCTCAATGAAATCTGTGGACAGGAAGGCGACTTTCTAGGTCCGAAATTCTATAGCGACAAGTCAGGAATAATGGTGTTTAAAGATGACAAGAGGGACCCAGTGGAAATAAATATACTGAATAAACGTGAGGAAAAGCATAAATCTGTGGGTACATTTATACCTCTCCGCATAGAACGGCGGACGGAGACTAGAACGGCAGACTGAGGGAAAACAATATTTAGAAGAACAGGACGATAATATACAAAGGAAAGGAAAAAGGAACTCGGAGATAATGAAGCATGGCTAACCATGAAATAACAATGCATATGGGGTAGTTAAGGGAATAGGAAAAGGAGTCATGGTGCTGGGGTTGTCTTTTGGCAGCACGGTACTATGCATGAAATCTGAAGTTTAGTCGAGTTTAGAGACCCAACGGAGGAGCGTCGGCAGAGAAGCTATTGGGGCACATGGGAATACACCGAATGAAGGAGTACAGGGAGACATGGGCTGGGCATCTTTCGAGGTAAGAGAGACAATCAGTAAATTGAAATACCAAAGACTAGACATAATGGAGGATACACGATGGGCGAAAAAGGTATCCAGAAAGCTTAAATGTAATTACAAACAGTCAATTTCTGGTGCAGAGCAGAACACCTCTGTAAAAAAAGAACTAAAGGAGGCCAAGAGGAGACTGTGGGTGGAAGGAATTCAGAGAAATTGACTTTAAATATGTATAGCGACCGAAAACAAAAAAGATAATGCACGAACATTGGTATGATAATTCACGATTGAATTCATTGTTTGATGGTAGAACGGCAGTTTTGAGATCTAGTAGATACATATTATAAAGTATGACGAAATTTATATGAGGTGTTGCGCATGCCAGGGCGAAGACGAGACAATGAAACAGATGGTATTGAAATTCACGGGGTTTATCCGCCTCCCCCCCCCTCCCTGACGAGGCGGTGGGTTGGGCCAGAGCGCAGAGGTTTACATATGAGAATGGAGGAATGGATGACAAGGGAATTGCACTAAAAAGAGCATATTAGAAGACTGTGGAAATTACACAGGGAGAATTGATGGACCTATGAATGTATGAGGTAACCATCACCGCCTGGTGATAGTACAAAAAGACGGAGGGAAAGGAAATTTGCGGGGAGGAAAAATCGTACCTTTGGTTTCTTGACTGGCGGCGCAAGCTACAGCTTGTTATAAAGGGTAGGGCCGTTAGCATCCATCCATCCATCCATCAATCCGGGTGTTAGAAAGAAAAACCCTGCAATTCTCACCATGTTATTTACTAGAAAGTGGCATTCCCAAGACGTGTATTTCTTCACCATGGTGTTATTGGTTTTCCGCAGTGCCTCGGAACAGAGTTTCAAACTTGCGAGAATGGGCAGCAAGTAACGGTAAATTATATATCCATATAATTCTTCCTTTATTTTGCAATGTCGTCAGTGCTGAACATGACGCCTTACTGTGTTTCGATTTCTTTACAGGGAGTGTTGTTCAGGTGCTCTTCAATGTTATACAGGTATCAATTCGCAATCGCTGCATTCATAATTATTTAGACATCTAAAAAAATAAGATAACCTTCATTGCATCAAAGTGAAAAAGGCTAGGTTTTCATTATGTCCCGAAGGAAGCAGGTAATACTTTTATTTTTTTCTTGAAGCGTTTCCTACTCAGTTTACCATGTAATTTATACTTCAGTATTCATTTCTAATGCAGCCCTATTTCGAATTATTTTCTTAAGCCACCTGATGCTGGGTGCAGAAAGAGACGAATCTAAAGACCATTGGATATGGGGAAGGGACAAAGAACGAGCAACAACGAGAAACGACGACTTCCAAATAGCGGCGAAAATTTATTAACCCTAGGTCTGTATATATAGGGTAGGGGGAGAAAACAGGGGGGGGGGGGACGGAAAGGAGGTGACCCAACCTTCTAGGGCATTTCACCGCCTCGTTGTTGTCCGTCCGTTGTTCCTTTTTTATATGCAGTACCCTTAACTACACGCTCGTCATTTACAAATCTAGAGAGTAAAAACAAAAAGCAAAAAAAGAAACAATAACAGCAGAATGACGGAAGGCAATGTTTCAAACTCGGCCTACTTGCTTATTCAGTAACATCTTTATATATCCGACATTCTCATTTCTCAATGTTGCCACCCAACCCACACAAAAAAAATAATCCACAAGTTGCGAACATTTGTGTGTTCCGAACTTGTAGGCGTTTTCTGTGTATACTGAGGCAAATTGGTGACCTTGATAATGGTGTAAATATAAAGATGCTAAAGGTGGTTTAAGAAAGTTATGGATCTACACCAGCTCGCCTCTGCCATCACTGCTTACCTTAAAATGGCACCGAGCTGTTTTTTTATGAGTTCACACCACCAGAAAAATGCCAATAAAACAAAAGTTGTATTGACCCGTTTGACGCATTAAGAGAAACAAAACGTCATATTGTAATTTCGGCATTCTATCATTATGGTGTACATGAGATATATGAATGAATGCTTTTTATTCCGAGCACCGGGCGTTCACAAGTTTTATTAAATAAAATTCCGAAACAAGAGGTTGTCCTCAGATAGAGGTTCATTATTGCTTTGCCGTGCCTGTTTGAAGCGGTGTTGATCCTAAAGTTATTTCGATGCACCTGCAATTTTTAAAGCCAAAAAAATCGCTTTAATGGGTTATATCAACTGTAACTACATAAATTTGTGAAACTCTAAAAACTGGCCTTTCCAACCAACTAAAGTTTTATTTGGCCCTGCTTTCGGATTTGGAGGTAACATTTCATTTTTATAAACATACAAAAAGTGTTTTATGTACTATTATTCTGCTGGAATGGTAGAAATTAAAAGATTTCGTTGAAGAAATATACCAAATATATACTCTTTTATTCTCTGGCCTACCGCTTCCACACCATGAGTAGGTAATAAGCTGAGAAGCATGTCACAGACATTTCGGACTTTGCAAACCTAACAACAGTAGGCGTAATATGTATAATTACCCCATAAACAAATGTATGATGCTTTAATTTCTATTTGATATAATCATGTGTCCTGTCCGAAAATTCTGACGACCATTCACATCATTGCTCAAGTCAGAACTCTAGAGTAAGTTCTAAACTTAGGTATTTATTATTGTGCCATAATATGAGCAGAAGATATTCATTATGTATTACGTAAAATATTTACTTTATTTTATGACTTTGTTTTACCAATCATAGATTACGCGAGTATGCTCTCAGAACCCTCCACTCAGGGTAACATCAACAAGCTTGAACAAGTCCAAAATAAGGCCTTGAGGTTTATCGGTAACCGTTATCATTCCAAAGGCTCAGTACCAATGCTCAAAGCTATTGCGGGGCTGCCTGACATAAACACACGCATGTAATCACATAGCTTAATACATTTCTTTATTAGAAAATTGATAGCATACTATCGATATGTTAAGATACGTCCACTCGGACCTCCCAGATGACTCACGCAAGCTTCTTACTAGTATTCAGCATGACAAACATATCCAGTCATATTCGTATTTTGCCGACACCTTAAAATTTTGCATTTTTCCCAAAATGTATAGACGATTTGAATAAACTTGAGTCAGATGTCGTAAATGCCCCTAAGATACCGAGCTTCTTAAGCAGTATGGCACCATTAAAACTGATGGTAATTTTAATCGCACATTGTATTGCTTGTTTGTATTTGTTTATATACATCTACCTGCACTTTGTTTTTGTACCGCCACCCTGCCTGGACCCATTGTTTTGGGCTTTTGGGTATTTGTAAATGAAAAAATAAATAAATAAAAAAGCTCCACTGTCTTCTTAAAAGTGTATTCTTGCTCTGACAAACACAAAATATTCCATTCCTTCCAATAGCAGCCGTTTATCGTGCTGTATAGGTAACAATGCTATATCGAAAGTTTTTAAAGAGTATGATCAGGGGTGTACTTAAAATTTCGCCGCCCTAGGCAGCCTTTAACAGTGCCACCCCACCACCCAACTCCCGTTCTTTATGGTCAGTGACCATGGGGAGTGGGGGAAGGGGGGAAAGTATCTAATTTTGGAGTTAAAAGTTTCGAAAGTAGCTAGTTTTTTACCTAGAATTCCCAGCGTAGCTAAACTCAGAGCTAGAGTAAAAAAGGGGTATATTAATTTGGGGGCAGCCACGCATTGGCCGCTCCCGAAATTCTGGCGCTATAGGCAGCTGCCTACTCTACCTATTGGTAAGTCGTCCCTGAGTACGATAGGCGAAAATTATTGTCTAATCTCGAATTATTTTAAGATGGAACGTGTTCATGGGCTGGATTTCATGCAAAATGTGTCACGCTCCAGCGTGAAGAAAAACTTACACGCAGTCCAAGGCAACATAAATCGTACGTAAGCATAGCAGTCAATTCATGAGTATTCAAAGCATATAGAAACATTCTTATTTATGATTAAATATACTCCTAATTATTCCGCCTTACAAAGCGGCACAGTCGCAGTTGAAGCACGGAATCTGCAACCCGAATGCCTTTGCTCGGCCAACGCAGCACGACTCAGTATGACTCAAGGAAGACTACGGTAGTAGGCCACTGTCGGAGCAAGCAGCTGGCTTCGGAACGTTGAAGTGTAGCTCCGCACGTGATCTCAAACACCACTCGTCCTGAATAACATTAAACTTTTCTCGATGTCTTTGATAAACCTTATTAGGACATAACTGTCTCGTTCCAAAGCGCACACAACAATCCGTAACCAAGCATTGCAAATCGTAACATGCGCATCATGCAAGCACAACAAATTCTAAACTCAATGTGGTTATCAGAATGATCAAGACGACGATTTCTTTTCTATTGTTCTTTCCGCAGTGCCTTCTGGAAAATCTTTCGGAGGAAAATTTGAGTACCCTTCTGTCCAACACAATTTGCAGCGTGTTGCAGATTATCGAAGATATAATAGGGAAGAATGCGGTTACAATACCCATAATTGCAGCTATTAACGGCCTGCTTCAAACCAACTGTAAGTTCACCACTTCTGCCGTTTCTTTTGTACATTCGAAAAACACTGGGAGGACCACGTTTCCACCGATGGTAATTTCGCATCTCGGACCACCGAAACTGTGACGTAATACAGCATCTTTGCGTTAGCTCACAGATATAGGAATATTATTCAGAGCAGAATACCGCGTTTCCACTGAATGGAATTTCCTTGCCACCTGAGAACACCAACACCTATCAGTGGCGTCCTACCCGCACCTTTGCATGATGTCACAGATAGGAGTTTGTGAGGCCCTCTGGGGCCTCTTTTTAACCGTGGGGATTGCTACAATTTTTGTCAAACTAATATTTTTACTGTTTTCTTTCAGGTGCCGCGGCTTCTCCGTAATATGGTGAAGACATATATATATATATCTTCTTTTTGTTTTGCCATTTTAACGCTTTTTACTTCAATCTCACGTTATCAAAGCCTGCTCTACAAAGGCGCAATTATAACTTCAGTAATATGTTAGTGCACTGATAATACAAATAATGCCTGAATTCAATAAATGTGATGTATCCCTGCATTCGCCCTTTCATAACTTAGACATAGCAGATTGTATGTTAAAATGTCTACATGCGCATAAGCGTCGACAACGGGGGAAGGGGGGGAGAGGAAGCGCCAGCCCCCCCCCCCAGAAACTTCCCGGGAGGAACAAAGACCCCCCCCCCTCCCTTGGATATGCCGGATTCCCCCCCCCCCCCTTCGAGAGCTCCTCGAGAAAGGAAATGTGTGTGGCATGGCGGGAGCTTGCGAGTATCCACAGGTGTAGCCCATGAGTCAGAGAGACGCGAAAAATGAACTGCACACTCTTCGCGAACATTATTAGGCCAGCCATTTTCGAAAAGTCAATTCCAGGCGAAAAAAAAAATAGCAATAAAGATGCCAACAAGTCTGCAGGCGGCAGAAAGTACTCAGTAAAAGACTCCCTCGGCGATGGGAGTTGTTAAAGGGGCACTGACACCCCGAAGGTCGTACTTTTTTATTGTCTAAAACGATGCAAGTTGCAGTCATAGACACGCAAAAAAAAACCGCATCGCGAAAAAAATATTTCTTGCGCGCGCGCGTGCCTTTTTATTTTAGGCGTTTTTCTCCCCGTTGCTCACCTCCTTGCTTCTTTTGATCGGTGACGTCAAAAATCATGAAATTTAGAAGCTTTGTAGGCGACATTTCTATAACATTTAATAACGGCAATCGTAAAACATGTTTTTTAACGCAATTGCGAACGCACTACGGCCCTTATTTTTGAAATACCGAAAATCAAAGTCCGGTGTGATGTCGCTTCCTGGATTTGTATCCTCCCTCGGAAAACTTGGCGGCGCTCGAGCAGAGGATGATCGGCGAGTCGGGGAAGAAACCGTTTTTTCCCGCGCCGGCGCCCTTCTCTCCCGCTCCACACCTCCTCCTCGCTTCGGGTCGCTGTGGCAACGGCGCTTTGCTTCGTAGCGTGGAGCGGAGGTCCGAAAGAAAGTCGATTCGCAGGAGACCGCAAAATTTGACGTCACTACACTGGCGCGGATCGCGCTGGAACTTCAAATTCGGCAATTGGAAATTGTTTTTTTAATTCACAAATACTGGATTCCCAAGTTTCAAATTTTGAGGGTAATGTCCCGGCATCGTTTTCAATCGTTTCGGATAATAATATTAAAATATGATTTTGATGTGTCAGTGCCTCTTTAAGGCGGTAAATGCGCTCTTGCCTTAGAAAATGAACAGAGAAATGCGAAAAAATCACGAGCCATTCCGTACTGTGACGGTGGATGACCAGCGAAGCTGTTTAGCACGCGATACAGGCCCGCCGCGAGGAGCTGGAGGAAACGAGACACGCGCGACAGGACCCCCACTCGGCGGAAAGTAGACACGCGCGACGGGCAGCCACCCCGATAGAGTGGAAGGAAAGAAATCTAGGCACGCAAGCGCTTGGAACGACAACAACGCAGTTTGATGTTCCTGCTGTTTTTTCGGCACCTCAAAGGTTGGCGCAACTCTGCCCTAGAATTGCGGAAAAGGCTTGGGGCAAGAGCCAATGTGCCGTAAAGCACAGGAACAAGTATGTTGATTGCGTGGTTGGTGTGGTATACAAGATCCCAGCTGCGGAAAAGTGTACATCGGCCAAACTGGCCGATGCATTAATGACAGGGCACGTGAACATGACTGGACACTCCGGTCGACCACTGGGGGTCACTTGCCTCTGCATTGTGCTGCCTGTAAATGCCAGGCCAAGTTCAACAACATCACCATCATCGGGAGGGGCACAGATAAAACTACCAGAGAAACATTGGAAGCGTATGCAATTACAAAAGAGGGGCAAGATGTATGCGTCAGCCAAACATCGGTTTTTCTTCACAAAAAAGAAATTGCCTTTCTTGACGCGTGCTGAAGCGATAGTGTGGTTTACTTCGTTGGTGTATTTACAATAAATGTTTAGTTGTGAGTTCAGTGCTTGTGTTGTTCGCATCTTCCTTTCGTCCTTGCCTATTTTTGCGCGCTGTTTATTTCCGGTTGAGAAGGAGAGGGCGGTGCGAGCGTAGACATGGCCGACGCAGGTCGCACAGCGGCAAAATCTTTGAAAATACCCTTATCATCTCCCTGACACTCTACTGATCTTGAAAATGGTGCCTATTGATAACTAATCTACTGAATAGACCTAAATAGACCTACTGTTAAATTACCCAGGCATCAAGGAGAATGCAGAGAATGGTGTTCCACGCGCCGCACGTGACGGCGTCTGCAGCAGTAACTGTTCTAAAGCAAAAGCCTAAAACAAATGGCATCATTACGTGCGTTTGCCAATGCTTTATTTTGGCTATTTACTTCGAATCTTTTATACGGGAAAGGCGTACGCGTGCGGCGCGTGCGGCGGTGCGAGCGTAGAGTCTTTAGTCACTGCACACGAAAAATCCATGGAACTATACTCCGTTTCATACTTACTGGCGCGAGCGCGTGGCTTCATCTATGGTTTTGTTTGCGCGAGAACGCGTGCAAATGATAAACGAGATCAAGCCCCATGCTCGCGCCAAAAGCTTCGACAGCGTTGCACACTAAGTATGAAACAGAGTTAGCCATAAATAGCTTCGCTGTAAAATAGAGCTCCGGCTACTTACAATTATGCTGTCGGACGCAAAAAAAAAAAAAAAACGCAGAAGAAAGATGAAGTGATTGATGAAAAAGTGAAAGACGTTTACAAATCTCTGTAATGCGAAACTAGAGTGCAGCTCTTGAGAAGGAGGAGGGGAGGGTACGGGGGGGGGGAGGGTATGCCCTTGTCACGATTGTGAATCGAAGAAAAAAAGAAAAGACAAGAAAATGAACGAGGCGTGTTGTGTGAAAAAAAAAAAAGGAAGAGGAGGAGGGGAACGAGTATCGAAGGAAGCGCTGGTCCGGTGAACGACTGAGGCGACCTCAGCTACGCTCCGGAGGAAGCCCACCCGAGGCCCGCTCCCGGGAGTCCACAGTGAACTAAAACCAACGAGACGTCCTTTGTCAGAGCAGCAAGAAGATGTTCTTCATCAGAGAGGGAAACATGCAAGCGCGCACGAGCAGGGTCACGTGAAGGTCGTCGCTGCCCGGGGCGGAGACTTGGTTTTAGGGGACTAAGACTATATTTTACTGTAGGTTTCCTTATGCCTTTCGCTTTGTTTATTTATGTTAATATATGTACATAGGGTGGAATTTCGTAACCTGTTCGTCCTGTTTCTTTGATTTCGGGGTCCGTCTCGGTTGAACTTGACAAATTGGCGAGCCTGCCAGAATCATTTTTTCCATAAAAATATTTTTTGATCACGTCGACTGGGACATTTAGGGATCTGTGAAAGCGGACGTAAGAGCATGGAAAACAAAAGATTGACCGCGTCCGCAAAAAAAAAAGGTTATGTAGGGGAAGAATTGAAGAAATGGGTTAAGGATGAAAAGGCTTGTGCGCGAGAAGAAAGAGCTAGGGCAAGACAGAAACGGGAGTTGGAAGGAGCACTGTTGGAAAAAGAACGGGAAGTTCTACAACTTAAACTAGCGGTAAAGGGAAGAGCGGCATCTGGTCGCGAGAGGATCCGAGGCAACAGGGAAAGTGCGACACCGGGACAGTGACAGCAGTTCATTTTTCACAAGTTCATCCCGCGGTTTAATGAAGACAGACACGATTTAGATGCGTATTTACAGCGTTTCGAACACACCGCGACAGGCCTCGACTGGCCCCAGCATAACTGGGCTATGACGTTGAGTTTTTGCTTGTCCAGGAAGCACTGACGGTAGTTGGCCGCCTCTTTCCAGCAGACGCTCTAGATTACGCGAAAGTAAAGCTTGCGCTCATGCCAAGATTCAGGTATACCAAAGAAGATTAGAGGGAAAGGTTTCGCGAAGCTAAACCGGAAAACGGAGAAACGAGGAGGCAGTTGGCCGCCCGTCTTGCAGGGTATTTCGACAGGTGGATCAAGATCACTGGAGTGGATCGGGCATTTGAGGCCCTCCGAGACAGTGTGTTAGTAGGGTAGTTTTTACTCAGTTGCTCTAGCCGTTTGTCGGTATTTCTACGAGAACGAGGCTGCAAAATCTTACATGACGTATCATCCAAAGCGGATTTATACCTAGAGGCCAAGGTACAAACAGGGGCGGGCAGGCCAAAGATGGAGGACTGCACCAAGAAGTTGAGTGCTGGAGGGACAGACAAAGCGACGAGCGGTGCAAGCAAAAAAACAATCCGATGCTTCCTCTGTTAGCATACTGCAACAACCGACCGCCTACGTTCAAAAAGCTGACGTGCTGGAACTGTAAGAGACCCGGACATAGAGCCGAGAATTGCGGGACGAGACAAAATGATTGACCTCAAGCCTCCTGCATTTTAGCGGAGCAAAACGACGGCAGTGCTACCGAGCTTGATGAGGCCTATGTCACGCTGCTGAACGGCGCAAAGTTCCCAGTGATCAACGCGGCCGTAGGACGAGCTCCAAAGTTTCTTGTGGAAAACATGCCAGTAGTGGAGCAACGTCTAGGTGACCGTAAAATAACGGTTTTGAGGGACACCAGTTGTAATACGGTCGTCGTGCGAAAGGAGATGGTTCACCCTGGGGAATTCACCGGGAAGTCAAATCCAGTCTATCTGTTGGATAGGACAGTGCGGTATGTGGCCGAAGAGGAGATCATAGTTAGAACACCATACTTTACCGGAAAAGTAATGGCGAAGTGTGTTAGAAACCCGCTGTTTTACATCGTGCTCGGTAACGTGCCGATGGTGTGAGGCGTTGATGATCCGGACCCAAAGCGGAACGAAACGGAGGAGGCGAGTCCAGCTGGAACATTTGACATGCAAACGTTCATAAAACAAAACCAGAAGACACGGCAAAAAAAAAAGCGCAGAACGAGCTTACAAGAGCTCTTCGAATCAATGCCGGAGAGCACACCAAAGCTTTGGACCAAGCGAGGACGACCCCATGCTCATCGCGAACGCGACAGAGACAAAAAAAACAAAACAAAGATCAATACGAAAAAAAAAACGCGAGCCGGACTGAGGGTACCGCAGGTTTCGCCACTGGAAGCGACAGCCGAAGAGATGCTCAAGGAGCAAGAAAACGACAAGAGCCTCGAGAAATGCTTCTACAACATCGGTAAGGTCTTTCCTAAGCATGGAGGAAGCACCAGGCGAAAGTTCTTTATAAGAAACAAGTTGTTGTATAGGAGTGTCATCTACATTCCCGAAAAAAAACGGATCAGCTGGTGCTTCCTGAGAAGTTCAGACAAACCGTGGTCGCACTGGCCCACGATAGCATAATGTCGGGTCACCAGGGAATAAATAACACGATAGGGCTGGGCGCAGAAGAGTTTTTCTGGCCCGGAATGCAGAGTGAGATGCGAAGATAGTGAGATCTTGCGACATTTGCCAGCGCACCGTGCCTAAAGGAAGAGTGGGTGAGGCACCCTTGGGGACCATGTCAATCATAGCGACGCCCTTCCAAACGATTGCCATTGACATCATTGGCCCCATTACGCCAAAGTCGGATTCGGGAAATATATACATTCTGACCGTGGTCGACGAAGTCACTCGCTACCCGGACGCTGTAGCTTTGCAAAGCACTGGTACCCCAGAGGTAGCGGAGTTGTTGATGGACATATTTGCGCGGTATGTCTTACCGGAAGAGATCCTCAGTGATCGAGGACCAAATTTTACGTCAGATCTTATGAAAGAGTTTTGTTGTCGATGAGACATCTCCTAAGAACCCTTTATTATCCTATGTGCAACGGCCTTGTGGAAAGCTCCAATGGCACATGTAAACAAATGCTCAGAGGAATGTGCAAGGAGAGACCTAATAACTGGGACCAATACTTAACCGCTCTACTTTTTGCGTATCGAGAAGTACCACAGTCCAGCTTAAAATTCTTTCCATTCGAACTCTTGTATGGGAGAAGAATACGGGGACCGTTAGCCATCGTAAGAGAAGTCTGGTCCAACGAAGTAATAAAGAAAGAAACAAAGACTGCGTATGGATACGTTTTAGAGTTGTGGGAGAAGCTTGAAGAAACATATGAGCTGGTCCATCGATGTCTGAAGTTAGCGAAAGAAAAGTACAAGAGAAATTACGACCATAAGCGGGTCAAGCGTGAAATGAAAGTTGGAGATAGGGCGCTAATACTTCGTCCAAGCGACAACAAAATGCTTATGCAGTGGAAGGGTTCGTTTTAGGTCACTGCCAGAAAAAACGAAGTAGATTATGAGCTTGGGATTGGACGAAAGAGGAAAGTATTTCACGTGAACATACTTAAGTACGAAAAGAGGAAAGAAAATGAACAAGTCGCTTTAAGCTGTGGGTTCGCCATAAAAATCGAGGAGGATGGTGACGTCATCACCGAAGGAGGCGGGGACGAAGTTCCAATGCTGTCTCTGACAAAACAGCAAAACAAACAAGACGTGGTAGTGCATACCGATTTAGACAGGAAGAAAAGACAACAAGTGTTGGACTTGATCAGTGACTACGAGGAGATCTTCTCAGATCTACCCAGAAATACGATCTTGATGAAGTGTGACATTAAGTTTTTTGTATTCCTTACCATCCTTCTTCTCAACCTTAGGCGATTGGCTGACTGGCGCACTGCGTATGGTTTTTTACCTTTCTGTCAAGCCTCGGACGTTGTCGAGGACCACGTGTCATGCAAATAATGGTTACTATTACTATTACTATGCGTAGGTCACTACAAAGGTTTGGAATTGTGTCAAACAGACAGGACAGTGACAAAAATTAAGTGTGGTGCAATTGAAGCCTCCTTCGTTCCGTAGAAGCTCTTCATTGCCTGCACCGATGCCGCCTTGTGTCAGCTACGGACTTAGGCACGTTACGACCCGTCTCTTCACTTGATTTCGGTGTTGGACATCGAGAGACGAGATTTTTGAGCGGTGGCGCGTTACAATTAATTTCAAAAGTAATTCAAATGAGTTGAAATCACTGGAGCGATTGTGATGTGCTTCTGGGGACACTGCATTATCACGTGCAACAGTTTTGTGTTTGTTAGGTGAATTAAGGCATGGCCGCACCTCTCTCAAAGGCGACAAGCGCAGTGGCTGACTTTCAACAGCTGTGACTGACGAAAACGCTCCTGCTGTGGAGAGGCTCGTTAAGCAGGATCCTCGGCTGACTGACGGGGATATCGAAGGGTCACTGAAGATTAGTTCTCCGAGCGTTTTGGCGATTCTTCACGGGCACCTTTGTCTGACAAGTGTAATCTCTTTGGGTGCCACAGAATTCGACGGAAGCTCAAAACCAGGCAAGGGTGGAATGG
This sequence comes from Ixodes ricinus, assembly GCA_037355805.1. Classification (NCBI taxonomy): domain Eukaryota; kingdom Metazoa; phylum Arthropoda; class Arachnida; order Ixodida; family Ixodidae; genus Ixodes; species Ixodes ricinus. The sequence continues at coordinate 147,837 of JAZHYW010004098.1, forward strand.
TGCCAAGGAATGCCGTACCGTTTCCAAAGTGGTAACCTTAAGAGTAAATATCTGACATTGTAAAGAGCGAGGAAACGTGGACCATTCAGTGCGCTGTCGAAGCCAAGCACCAGTCATCTGTTCGAATATTGTTTGGAGAAGCTCCACTGCTGAGGCTCGAAATGCCAAGAAGTGTTGAAAATAAAATGGTGGCAATCTTCTTTACAACCAGTGGGCAAGTGGCCACAGTGTCGCTGGAAACCAAAGGCTGCACAATGATACACCACAGTTTATTTGCCAGCAGTTTAGGAGGGAAGAGACGATCAAAAATCGGCTTGAGGTTATGAAGAAGAAAGATCAGAATAGAAAAAGAGATACTAACCTGGTTTGTTTGTCCCGGATGGCTATTCTGCCTAGGGAGAAGGGATATGAAAATTAAAGAGAGAATTAAAAAAAGATAACAGTTTTCTTCTTCAACATCCAAACAAGGGTGAAAATACAGGCCAGCTGGTGTATAGCTCCCATCACAATCCCCAGATCGGTAATAATGAAAAGACGGACTATCACACACATGTCTCAACCAATTTATGTCTACAAGAAGCAAGCTCGAAGAGGCAGTCAAGACAAAACAGAGAATGCCCGATTTGAAGTTTTGGTTTCAATCAGTTTCACAACATGCCCCCCCGCCCCCGCGGGTATATCGACTGCACAGTAACCGCACATTTCGGTTCCCTAAAACGCTAAAACCTGAAATAGAATAGCGCAAGCAAAGACAATGCGTCAACTTTCTGCGAAACAGAAAGTGAGCTCGGCGACTGTTGGCGTCTTCGTTCACAGCCGCTTTCACAGGAGAGCACTGCCATATCAATATTGGTGATGCACGGAGCCAAACCACCAAGGCGATAGATGATCATCGGTTGACACTTGGACACATGGTGCCATCGGCGACGGTTCGCGTCTTGGGTCACGATCACTTTCACAACCGGCAGTACTGCCATAGCGATGCTGGTTATGCGTAGAGAAACAGAACACAAGGCGATCATCGGTTGGCACACTTGGTAAGAACGTAGTATGGTAGACCCACAGGCTAATACCAGGCAGAGTCGCTGCAACAGTGGATTTCGCGGTCACCGTGGTCACGGGCTCACCGTCGTGACACTCAAATAGGCTCAAGCAGACCCGGGCGACCCTTCCGCATCCACCGCGACCAGTGTACGTAGCACCATTATGGAACTTGGCAATCTATGGTGGCTTAGTTTACTTATTTTACGAAATGAAGTGTAGAAACCAGCATACTGCTCTTCGTTCTTGGGAGAATATACTATGGGCGCCCTGTGCTTGACATACAAAGGTTCACAAATTTGGGTAATTTACTGTGCTGCGTGGGCATGAGTGGGCGCACAAACACTGCTTATCAAACTGACCGTGCAGCGTATCTGAAAGAAAATAGTAAAGTCACAAAGCCTAGAGCAGCCCGCAAAGATAAGGTGGAATACCTTTCCCCATTAGCCTCAGAAAGAAGGAAGACGTCTTGTCCCTCTCTCCTTTTCGGATCCGCTTGGGGGCGCGTTAGTGAAATGGGGGAAAACGCTCTGTTGCTATCTTTCTCCTCTCTTTTGTCTTAGAGTATGCAATCACAACCTGTTACACAAAGAGCTCAAGGCTGTCCGGAGTAGACGCAGCTGGAGCGAAGACCTCGGCGTCTCTAGACAACATGTTGGCAGTGGCGAGGCCCTTGCCAGGAACATGCTGCACTGTGAACTGGTAGCGCAGCAGCCAGATGCGGAAGCGCTGGACGCGACGAGGCAAGAGGTCGAGGTCATTGGAGCCCAGCAACCGGACCAGCGGCTGGTGGTCAGTTTCGACAAAAGAGCTCTGACTGTGGAGAAGAGTTTTGAACCTCTGGATGGCCCACAAGACTCCGAGCGCTTCCTTCTCGATTTAACTGTACCGCTGTTCAGCGGTAGTCAGTGATCGCGACGCAAAGGCAACCGCTTGTCACTCACCAGATGTTGCTCCTGCAGGAGGACTGCGCACAGGCCGTACGAGCTCGTGCCTTCAGAAGCGGTTGCTAGATATACATGATGGGGAAAACAGCTCCGAAAACACGAACTACGAAGAATAAACAAGACAGGGCAACATGTCATGTCATGTAACAGGTGCTATGTGGGAGAAACAGGAAGAACATTCATATTCGCTCGGAGTCACGGTTGGGGGGCTTTTGCCAATTCATTGCAGGGAGTGCAAATGTCGGCATGACTTTGGCAGGGTCACCATTCTGGGCACACACAGGGATAGGGTGACGAGAGAGATTATAGAGGCCTCTCTCATTTCGTGTCATGGGCATTCATGTGTTAGTGAACCTTCATTGGCGCTGTCAGCAAAAATTAGTCGCGTATTGAATCGCCGGTTTTTCTAGTTTTTCCAGTCCAAGAGATCGCCGGTTTTTCCAGTTTTTCTCTTTGAAACCAAGGGATGTCATCCAAGTTATTACTGCTACGGAAAGAGCTTATTTTGTTCTATATTGTAAGCAATAAAATTTCGTGCTCTCTAATACTATTTAGGACTAAAGTACGAAAATGCGCCGATGTCGTGTTCGCGCTAACAGTGTCGCGATGTGTACGTCATCGTTTAGTTTCTTCTTAACTTTCGTTCCTGCCTTCTCTGGGAGACGCGTCCACAACAAGGAAGAACAGTCGCTGTTGCTCCCTTTTTTTCGTCAGTGTTTTCTTAGAGCGCAGTTAATTGCAATTTGACACTTCACTGCTAATATTGTTGGGTGAGTTTTACTAGACTGGGCACTTTGCTACCATGCGGACGTCCGGGGTTTGAATCCTCTCCATGGTTAATGTTTTTATCTTTCTTAGATCGTCTAGATCTAGAATGTTCTCGCATAATCAAAATAATGCTGGTAGTTTCTTCTACAAAAACAATAACAAGATGTCGCTATAAAAGCAGCCATGCGAGGCTGCAGGAAGTTGGTCTATCGCCAGTGTTCAATAATGCCGCTACGACAGCATCGACGCCTGCGATTCCTTTTGTATTTGTCTCATTTCGCGCACGTTCACCGCATTAAAACCCTTATTTGCCTTCTTTGTCACCCCTTATTTGTGAAAATGTTTTCTTTATACTTCAATGTCCCTCAGACTTGCACAAGATCGTTGAGTCTAATGCGCTCCAAGTCAGTCTTGTGAGCGCATTCTGAAACGAATGGATGTTTAAATAAAAAGTTTATGCATAAAAGGCGAGTGCAGTTACTTTTAAAAAGTGTATTTATTTTCCCTTCTCAAACGACCATATAACTCATTTTGTGTTAAAAACAAAACAATATCAAAGACTATACGCCGAAAAGTGACAAATCGTGATCCAAACACACATTCATAACTTTAAAAAAATTTAATTCACGAAACAATTTTGTAAACAGCAAATCTCTATCCCATGACATTATAGGCAAGTTAAATTGTTAGAGAGTCATAGTTTCGTCATTGTATTCTTTGCAAAGCGTCTTTGGTTGGTTGATGTTAAATTGAATTATCAACATTGTATCCACCGTGACGTTATTAAAAGTTGCCGTCTTCCTCCTCAACCATCGCATACGTAAACTATGAATGCGAAAGTGATGGGTTGAGTGAACCAATCGAATCATATTCTATAGCCATTCATTTGTATCAAACAGGTTAGTCAATACATCCGTTTCGTAAATGATCTAGTATGGTTTCCGGAGCTGCACCTTCACCCTGCAAATATGCGGTATTAATGTAATGTGTTTTTTTGTGAAGCATGGTTAATAAAACGTTAATTATGCTTATGATCTGATGGCCTGTGGTAAATTAATATAAAGAAGAAAGGATGTATATTCCGCTAGAGACAATGAAACAGACATCATTATTTCCTTCCTCAATACTACACTGAAGAATTTTCAATCGCTATTCTAGCGAGAATAAAGAAAGCCTGATTCTCAGAAACTAACAAAAATATTAAGGTAATGTCGGCAAATTCATCAGGTCGAAGATAAACCAAATAATTAAATTTATGGTGTGCAGAAAAACGATGGGAGTCTAAGGTTAAAGTAATTGAATAAAAAACGCTCAAGTTTCTGTACAGAGATGAAAATTTATTGAAGACTCACCCGCAATTAATAAACCATATGTATAGAGCACTAGATCAGAACTCTAAAGTAAAAAAAGGCTGGATGAGCTTTGGGTGCTTAGAATTTCTTCGAAGATTTCGCGATGGCTTTGCCAGGTTTATAGCCAGCTTTCCGTTTTGCAAAACGAGAAAATTTCGTAAAGTGGTGATGAATATCAAATGTAGAGTCACCACTACGACTTTGTCTCCATCTAAAATAGTGACATACTCTACTGCGGGACAATAATAATGCTCTAACGCATGTATATAAATGCCGAAGATGTTGATGCAGTGCATGAACTTCAGAAAATGCGTTTTTTTCATTTGAAGCCACTTAGTTCATAATGGCCAATCTAAAAGTATTGGTAAATACGTCTTGCCAAGGAAACAAAAAAAAAACTGTAGTAACGTTTTACTTTTAATTTTTTCCATACACAAACTATCCGTATATGAGGGGACACAAAATACGGACTGTGCCCTGAATTTTTATTGAATACTCAAAACAGAACACAAAGGGACATGAAGGTGTTTCAAGATCTTATTGACACCATAAGCTTCGAAGAATTTTGTTAATTGAGCAGTTGTGACGGTAGCGTCCCTGAAAATGTTGATATTAGTTCTCGTTGTTATAAAGAAATCAATCTTTCAAAACATAATTTTCGTGTGGAAGCAACAAAAGAATCTTATTTTGGAATTCTAGGGTTGAATTTCTGGAACAACTTTATGTCAAAAATCGGACAACTTACAGTATAATAATGATTCACTACGAATTTTATTTATGACTCGAAATTTGTTTTTTGGCTGGGAGGGTGATTCTAAAAAATGTAAAAAGCAACAGATGTAATCTCATAAACGAAGCGCACAACCCTACTAGCAAAATTAAGCGGGACAGCTATTTTTTTAGTCGAGGGTTATTGTGAAAAAAAAAGTTAACGTCAAAAACGAAGGGTACATCATCACGTTACGGTTGTGTCACGTGGTCAGTGACTCGTTCACGTGATATGGTGACGCTCTGTGGCCACGTAGAGACATGGTGTCACGTGACTTGGTCGCCGATATGGTGACCAGTTTGGTAGGAATCTAAGTAGTTCGTACCTATGAACGATGCCACGGGTGAAACGTGTAGGGGTACATTGCGTTCCGAGCTGACATATATGCATTCAGATATTTATTTATTTAGTTTGAAGATACCGCTGGCCAACATTTGAAGGCCGAAGGCATTCAAGAGAACAAGTAAGAATGAAGAAGTAAGAGAAACAAATAAGTACACAAAAACGTACACTAAAGCGTTTAAGCAGTTTAGTCTTTAGAGTCCATTCAAACGAAGGTAATTTTATCAATTGCGCTTAAAAATTGCAGCAAAAGACAAAATTCCCATCACGCTGCAGGACAACTCGTTCCACGCGTAAACGGTACGCGGAAAAATGAAGATTTTAAAACATCTTTCTTGCAACGAAACTCATAAATCTGCTTCTTATGATTCTGTCTTGCGTCACGGCTCACGTTATACTGAAGATAGACATCAAATTTTGAACAAGTTTCGTAATATATCATGCTATGTAAACATTTTAAGCGCTGTGCGTTTGTTTGACATGACAATTCAAGCAGTCAAATATGTGATTATTTGGCATATTAGTCATAAATAAACCTGAGAGATTTCCTCTGAACCCCACCCAACTTGTGTATATACGATTGTAAATGAAGGTGCCGTAAGATGCTCAGCATATTTCTTGTAAGAGACAGGATTGGAGATACTATATGCGCCGTTAGATTCGTTTCAAGATTCCAGTGCGTCATAATCCTTAGCAGCGACCACAGCTTTCTATGTGCTTTGGAATTATTTTGCCCATTGTGAAAAGTCCAGTTTAAGTTAGAGGTCATTGTAACACACAAATACTTTTATTCACTGACTACTGCTAAAGCAGTGGAGTTTATAGTGTAGGGGAACGCAGCGGTACCTTCTCCGGTGTTATTGTCGTTTGCACGCATGTCATAACGTTAAGGTCCCTTTGCCACTTTTGACACCACGAAAAAGATCATTTTGAAGGCTAACATCTAAACATTTTTGATCGGAAATGCAAGCTATTTTTAAAAACAGTATAAAATCATTTGCGAAAACTCGAGACTGTATCAGTGCGTTTATCTACCATCTGATCATTGGTAAAAACTAAAAATACCAGGATAAATCACAAGTTATGTGCACTCCCAGATAATTGTAGGATGGCACACACTTTCTTTTTCTTTTGCCTTGTTGGTCTACCAGGTATTCTTCTAATACTTCTAATACAAAAGTAGAACAAGTCAATCTGGTTTTTACGCAAGCGGTCTAATTAAAGCATCATTAGCACACACAAAACATATATGTATATTTTTTGTGTTTGTGTCTTCATCTTTCCATAAACTGTGAGCAAGCCAGGTCATCTCTGTGCTCCATTTTGCCTTAAAGGGGCACTAAACCGCTTTCGGCGTGAGCCTAATTATGGTGAAATCTCAAACTATCGGCTTGAGCATCGTACGAAACAAAACATAACATTCATGCGTGCCCGTCTTCTGTATTAAAATAGGTATCAATTTATCAGCACCAGATGGCGCCATCGAACAAGGAGGGCAGAGCCCTGCCCTTCCTCGTGCAGCGGGTCCGTTTGGTTTCAACGTTGGCTCCGAGGTAATCGATCTTTTGATACCGATCTTAATAGAAAAATCGGCCAGGCGTTTATGTAGCGTTCGGTCTTTTGAAGGATGCTCAGAGTCCATAGATTAAGTTATGACCTTACATAGACATCGCAGAAAGTGAGTGCACCTTTAAGATGAACTGCATGCAGAAAGGACGCCTCGAATCTTCAGATCCAATCCAGTGTCGCGCGAGTGTCACGTGGCCTTTGAGAGTACCGCAGTGACGCATCGGGCATGTAGTGAAGGGAAACGTTCAAAGCATCGGATTGGCTGGGATGGCTTGCAGCGTTTGCTCTGGGCCAGCCTAAGGTGAAAAGGTGCATTGCAGTAAGCATTACGTGAAGGTTGTACAGTGCCGTAAAGCGGGGTTGCAGTCTATACGAGCAATCTAAACATTGGGAAAGACGAACTATTTGATTAGGACGAAATTAAGCCCTCAGCGACATTCACAGGATGTTACTTTTTACTTTGAAAGCTTCAGTTCCTCTTTGGAGCGCTAGAAATGTACCCCAAGTTAAGAACCTCCATTATTGCCACCACACGTGTCTGACCGGAAAAGTTGAAAAACAGTGCAATCAAAATAGTTTCATAGCCAGAATTAAACCTGTAATTTCGGATCACCACCTGGAATGCGTGCGTATTTCTGACTTTTTGTTTTCATTTTGTTTTGTAAATCAAATGTCTAAAAAAAATAAAAGCTCGATGTACTTTCACGTGCGAACGAATACAACAGAAATTTCTCGGGGACACTCTTTATTTAGCTTGAATCATGATGCGCTGCACTGCTCTCCATTGCTTTATTTTATTTCCGGGCAATCAAGTAACGGATGTCATAAAACCCGACTTTTTTACAGCAGGAAATGAACATGTAGATAATAAATGTCCCATGAAATTGTATCCCATGAAATATCTATATATATATCAACTTGTACTAGCTCAAATTGTAGGCTTCACTGGACTCGTTCATTAATCTGTTGAGCTTTTCATGAACTACAAAATAGAAAGATAGACAATATTTCTTCATTTCCAACCTAATCATTTCCCGTATGTGAACGAATGGATATCCAAACGTTTTTGGTATATATAAAGGGCGGTCGATGAGTGAAAAAATACGACTTGATTCAGTAAGTGCGTAGCCATGACTTCTAAATGTGTTGAGTTGGTTTTACTGGCCTACGCCTGTCTCTTTGCAATCGGCGTCGAGGGAGCGGCTGATGGTAAGATGGATGGCAAACAACATTTTTCAGAACATTTAGAAAGTGGAGATTTAGAAAGGAGAGATTGTAGAAAGTGGATAAGTTGAAAAATTGTCCTGGCTGTATCGTCCCTAAGTGTCCTTACTTTCTAAATGTTTAAAAGCATCAACACGCTGAAATCGTACAAGTTTAAACATTCTTCAGTTTACACAGCTTCAATGCATCAGTCACTGGCGTTTTAAGGAACTTAGAACGTGGCGTGTTCGGAGCATCTTATTATTGCTGGGCAGTCAAAGCGATATCGACATTAGTCGATAAGAGCTCCAAAGGACTTTTACCAAGGCAAAAAACGTGCACATTATAGGCCACGCTTTTCATTTCTTAAGGTGTGGAGAATGATGGGCATCTAATTATCACTTCGCATCCAATAGGATCGTAGCATCAGTCCATAAGAACGCCCAAGTCACGCCCTATGTTTCTTAAGCTGCCGGTGAATATACGCTTTTATAAAGTAGGTCTTTAATATACTTAGAAATGAAAATACTGTGCGCTTGAGGAATTTTGAGATGGTCTACTTTCCTGCAAAGCACGTGAGAGAGTGTTGCAATTTATGGAGCAGAAGTCGGCGGATGCTGAAGTTGAAAGTATGTTTATATATACGAAAACAGTCTGCGCTTCGACACCAAGTATGTAGAAATGTCGTGCTTCGTGTCCCACTGCAGACTGTTTTCTTTCAGGTCTAAGCAAATTTCTAACCTCGTCATTCTTGGAGCTCGATTCCGCAGATTACTGCGATGGGCACACCCGAGTAGGTTGCGGGAAAATATGGACGCTCAAAATTTCTTATACTGGGGTGTCTAAATAGACACTTCAGAAAAAAGCATTTCTACAACGCGTTTAAAGGGATTCCTGCGAAATATAAAACAAAAAAACATTGGCCAAAATTGCAGGACAGTTTTTTTTTAACTTTTTGGGTGAGAGAAAATAAAGAAACAATTAAGTACTAACTTACAAGCGTGCTTGGTATATGAGTCCGACGTTGTTATAGTCATCAGGCAAATAGCTTTTTATACTATTTTGGGCAGAAATTTATATCATTACAAAGGTGGTTCAATGCAAAAATAAAAAAGAAGATTGGTGGCGCTCAGGAATACAAATTATTCGTTCTTGAGGTTTTTATTTGTATAAGTTAATTTTCAATAATTGCGAGCAAAACCTATTTTAGCGAACCTAACAAATTCTGCTGCAGCTTTTGTGTGGATGAAATACATTTTTGTAAAGCATTTAGCTGAGAAGTGCCGATGGAAGGCTGGTTGCGCAGAAGTTTGCGGATGACTGGGCACAGGCGACACAATTGTGGACGTAGGTTTAAGACATCCTCGCGAGCACGTGGGCAGGAAATTGCTCGATCCCTTTGCCTCCCCTTGTTCTTGTGTGTATTTATATCTGGACAACTACATGGCACAACTTTTCACACTGTACTAGTTTAATAAATAGAATAACCCATCTGTATTTGGTAACCAAACATTAAGTTGCAGTGTAACAAGAAATAGCCGAAGTATGGAAACGTCGTATTTTATAGTTTCACATAGGTCTAATCATCGAATTCGGGAAATACAAAGAAATTTGTTGCAGACACATACCACTGCGACCTCCATAATATAGGAAGCCTTAATATACTTTATCAATGTCATGATGCGCTTCCTGTATATGTTTCTGGTAGCGCAAGACAACGCGTCCTTGCTCCGCAATATGCTGCCAAGGATAACTTTAGCAATAAAGTTAAATATAGACCCAGTAAAAAAACTCTCGTCACACGTGAAAAATTCGAAACACTTTTATAACAGTTCAGGGCAGTCAGAAGATTTCTGATTGTAGCAGCAAACGTTAATTCCCACCAAATGTTGCCATAACCCTATGTTTCTTTTTCTAGGATTTTACTGGTTAATTTCGCTGTCACCATTTGAAGGGGTTTTAAATATAGCGTCAAAAGTAATTTGAAGTTAAACTTAACGTTCTGCAAGATTTTACCAAATGAACATGAGGTACTCGATTATTTTAATTTTCTTAGAATTTCTCCCTCAATTGCCCAGGGTTCCGCTGCTGATAGCACGCATAAAATTAAGATTTTTATATGTCTATTTTCAGCTTAGCTCCTTCGAGCATTTTAATTTTAGGTGATATTGACAACTCCCACTCTCTATAAGATTATGACTTCGACAATTTGTATGTAAATTTAACTGACTGAACCTAAGAACAAACTTCGCGGTCGTAAGCTCGAGTGGAATCGCGGACCGTAGAAAAATGGTACATACCAAATATATTGCTTTACTAAAATCTGCTCCTTTATGAAGTCGCTCTTTCTCTTTACAGGTTCGTGCCTTAATGGCAGCATATCAAATGTGCTGGGCATCGGAGAGGTACGTTTAACGTGCATTCAATCCAAGTCATAAAGATTTTAAAGAACTAATGTAAACCATGTATTTCTTCGCTGCTACAAAACTGTACTTTTAATTCTTGTGAATATTTGAAAACCAATAAGAGCCCCAAGGTTCTCATATTAGTTAAAATAGTATTGGCAAGACTAGAGTGACCAATTTTCAAAAACTGCAGGGAATGGACTATTCTTGCATTACATACAAACCTTATGGAGCAAATATGTTCATAGTGAGATTTCCGTATTTTCGCGAATGTAACGCCACATCTTGTTGTTTTTTTTCAAACATTTTTGTACTACGTTTGACTACGCATTGAAACAAATAAACAGGATATTAGCAACATGGAGTTGACGTTCCGAAGATAAAAAAAAACAGTCTGGCTTTTCGCGTTTCTTAGCGCTTTATTTATCTTTCACTAGTAAGATATAACTATATAGCTACCGCTTGAAATGAGAAACATCAAAATTATATCCCAATTCGTCGGAAATGGCGTAGGTTGTGTAGTTGTGTACTCTCTAGATCAGGATAACTCAATCTGCTAAGCGGTATCTGCGTGATAATGTTGTGACCTCGACCAGGTGTACTTCCTAGACTAAAATAAAATCCTTTAGTGTGGCACGCTTCGTGGGAGGTGATGTGAACGCGGCGGGTTCAGTCACTACCGCACCTTGAAGACAAGGTCCCCCCTCGCCCCGGCCTTTCAAACGTAATCATCAGTGGATCACGCAGCGCCGCCTAGTTCGCTTCAACATCGTCGCTACCGCGTCGTCCAGTGACCCCAGGGGCGGATTTAGAGGGGGGTCCGGATGTCCTGACCCCCTCTTGATTTTTGCATGTGTAAAATTTAGGGCGTGAAACGAGGGGGAGGGGGAGGAGGGTTCCTAAACGTATGGTACGCTGACCAACACCTGACCCCCCCCCCCCCTCAGGAAATTCCTGCATCCGCCCCTGAGTGACCCATATATACGAGCGCGACTCTAGCACGAGGCGGATCCGAGACGGACGTGCCTACCGCTTTAAGCGCGATTCGCATGGTACGATTTAACTTGCGATTTCGCTGTTTCGACGTCGCTCGTGCGGCAAAAAAGAGCGTGCTAGAGGCCGCGGTGCTCAACGCGCCGCAGCTGCGAAATCGCAAGCAGAATCGCACCATGTGAATCGAGCTTTACGGCGACTCTCCACCATCTTCCGGTGTTTGCCGCTTGGGGCGGGTCGGGGATCCACTGTCGATTATGTCATGACGCAGGCCTTGTTCTCTCTAGTCAGTGGCGTGTTAAGGGTTCAGGGAAGCTCCTCCTCGCCCTTTCCACTTCAGGAGAGGGAACGCTAGAGAGAAGGCGACCTCCTCTCGAGCGTCCGCTCTGCAAAAGAGGAAGGGTGTGCGTGGAGCTTCTCCTGAACTTTTGACATGTCACCGATTGTAGGTGGCATTCGTTCAGTGCAATACCCTCTTCAAAATAGGTGTACGGGTAAGAGGAGAGCTAGATTAAGAACTCGAAATATGACGACGAGTGACGCGAAATAATATGACGTACACTATTGCGAGTGTTTGCCACAATTCCTGCAGAAATAAATGTACTGATTTAATTTTCTATTAGCCTCGCGTGGAATTTGCGGTCCTATTTTTAATTAGGTCAAATAAAAATTAACCTGTTGTATTTAGAGCGTGGTCGGGCTGTAAGTAATTAAATACGGTACCATAAAAAATTATATATATTGTTTTTTTTATTAAGGTTTGGTGTTTACAAACTTTAAATTAAGCATTATTTATTCCATTTCCTTCAAAGATTAAATAACATTTTAGCTATGTGCACTCATCTTCATAATATTTTATTTACTATAGTGCTTGGGTAAACGTGGTGATCTGTGTACACCAAATAGTGTGAGTATTCAATATTTTGTTATTCCATTGGTAGAGAGAAAAGTTGTTGACGAACTAAGCGCGAAATAGGTCTAAAAAACCGTCCTTTAAATGATGATTTCTCTTGAGCCACTCATTACACAAATGAGACCGAACACTATCTACTTTCAAAATCACTATTCATTTTCTGCGTTCTTTGACATCATCGCGTTTATCTTGTGTTCTCAGCTACCCATGTGGAAATTGCATTACTTATAAAGGCCACTTAACCTCTACGTTTTAACAGATTGTGAGCTGCCCCTTGCAAATACGCGCGAGGGTAAACATAACCACCACCAAACATTTACCTGCTTTTATTCCTAAAAAAATGTTTTGAAATTTGTTTTGGAAAGCGCCGCATTGAAAGCAGCATAGATGTCTTCTTTACTGTCCTAAACTCCCCTTTTTGCGTTATGCTTTGATAGCTTATTTAGAAAGTACATTATGCACGCAATGCCGTGAAACTGTTTGTGCTAATTAAGTCCGTAGAAGAACAAACTAATATTGATCAGTTTTACATGCTTCTAGCACCAAATACCGCATTAAAGCATCAGCCATGAAGAAGCTAGTTCAACTGACACGCTTGTGGGTCTAATGCAGAGGCACCCTCAAGATGAACACCTAACGACATTGTGATGCCCTTAGGGACAAATTTGAAATAAGGCGGAGATCTGGTGAATGATGTACAGCTAGAAAACCAGAACCACGGGACGACTAAAAGAAGAAAGTGGAGCATATTAACTCTTGTGTGAACAACATATTGGCATTTGTGTTTGAGACGCTTTGAGAGTTTTTTGTTTGTTTTTTATATATTGCTGGCTGGTAAAGATACCTTCATCCAGCTTAGTAAATCATCATCTTAAAAATAAAGACCAAAATATATTTATTATATCAACCAGTGACTGCGCTTTCATCGCAATTTTAGGTACTTACATTTTTAATCAGATTTTAAAACCTTATAGCTGTATGTAGGAAGTTAACATCAAAACGCGAAGGCCGGTATAAATGTGTATAATAGTTTTAGCATTTTTTAATGAAAAACTAGCATTGTTTCGCAAATTGTTTTTTAATTGAGGCAAGCTCCCATACCGTAAAATTTCGTTTGTCAATATAATGTAAAAGCGGCAGGTTATCACGTAATCTACTGCTGGAATATTTATCAGGATTTTATAAAGGTAGACATTCTGCAGCATTCCAGCCAGTAGTTTCTACGTTGCTATATTCGTTTAGTCAATAAAACAGCAGCGTATTCGCATTTCCCTTTCTTCCTGCAGAACGGAGTAGTGGACACCGCCACAAAGTTGGTGGAGGTGAGTTTTTCAGTCTGCTTATGCTGGACACACGTGCTGATCGAAAAACAAATTTCAGTTTTGCGCACCATGTATTTATAAAAGAAATGTGCGTATCTAAAAGCAGCTGTGGGAATCGCGGAAGTGAAAAAGCTTGTTCTCCTTTTAAATACATCGCTTTCGCGTGCGCTCTCCTTGAAAGCTAGCGCGAGCTTTAAACCGAGTTTCTAAACAAACTTCCAGTTGTTTTAGAAACTGTGCAGGACTTTGGCTCAAGGAACAGCTTTAAAACAACATAAAAAGGTATCGATTAAATATTTTAAAATGCCAGGATTGTAGCGAATGCTTCATTTGTTCTATAATCTCGTAAAACTGCTTCACACATATTGTCACGAATGACTACTGAAGAGGCGGTAACTAGCGAAAGAAACCAAACGTTCACTGTGGCGAACTTGTGCCAAAACAAAAGCAAAAAAGAATAACGGAAGGTTACAGGACAGTGTCGCGGGCGTCGAATGCCGGCGTTAACGCAGAGTTGAGAGCAGGCGAACGTCTTGCTAAATAAACCCGTACGGCGCGCTGTGGCTACTTTTGAGCCTTTCCTGTGAGCCAAGAACATTCTACCTCGTCCGTTCTCGAACTGTACATTGTGAGCATGAACAAACTATGGGGTTTTTTAAAGTTCCAAACTCTTTTACTTACACGAAGAAAGAAAAAACGGCAAGCGGTGCCGGGATTCGAACCTTCCACCTGCGAGGGGGCCAAACGCGCTGGCTACTTGGCTCGCTGGCTGGCACACAGCAATATTATGTGGTTGCATTTTTGTTGCTATGGTTTTACTGGTTCTTTTTTTTTCTTTTTTTTACTTGTTTTGTTTTTGCCCGCTGAATTATGTAAACGGCTAACCGTGCCACGTCAGGCAGAGAGCCTGTATTTCGACTTTCTATACTAAACCTTGTTTATTGAATAAATACAAATATGAATGATTTAGCTCCCAAAAAGTTATCTAGTATTTGGGTGTGACACGGGAGAACGATTTTCATGTCAATTTCGCCTTTGGGTGGGGATATGTACAAACATTTGACGTGTTTGCTGATGTATTTTTTTTTGTCTAACCTTTTTTATACTTTTGTGAATTGCTCGATCTGAAAAACGGACACTAAGATACCACGTAAAAATGACAACTGTACTTAAAAGTCTTTTTTTTTTACCTCTGACGGCGCTCATGTTTCTCCCTTTTGCATTTTTGCTTTTATCGTTTATATTTATGATGAAGTTCATTGCATCTACACAAATGGTTGTAAAATAAATCTTGCGAGGACTGCACAAAGCAGGGTTGTCGGTCCGGCTACATCATAAGCTCTCTAAGAATGATTTTCGTCCCTGTTACTATGGTTTATGGTGTGTGTCGAAGTGTAAGGCCCGTTCACACTCTTGCGACCGAGTACGACCGAGAGAGACCAGACCGGTTTTAAGCGTCTTAGGATCTCTTAGGACCGGATGCGCTACAGCGGAGCTGGTCCTAAAAGATCGCAAGAGGATTAAAAACCGGTCTGGTCTCTCTCGGTCGTACTCGGTCGCAAGAGTGTGAACGGGCCTTTACTTGCTTTATTGTTTTACGATTATAAGTTTTTCTTATAATATCCACCATGAAGGACTTCGGTGGTTCTCAAGTTTATGTTACTCAATAAAGACAGTCTTATAGGGCCAAATGCAAAATATATTAAAAATATTCTATTCAGATCGCATAACATCTTTAATACTTTAGCGCGAGTAGCCAAGGAGAGAAAAAGTAAACGTATGCGCAGATAATTGTTCCTTTTTTTCCCCCAATTGAGTTAATTTGTTTGTTTTGTCGAGCTCAGGATATCGCATTCCAAATAGCCTGGAGCGCCTACTTTCTCCCAGATTACTTGGGATGGCCAATCGCTGCAATCTACGTTGACGGCTCTGCGAATGACGAGGTTATAAACATCCCAAAATATAAACAAATTTGTGTTTTCGCACAGAATATGGTGAAACATCTTGTTCAGTGCCACGGCACACACAGTTTGTTTTGAAGTCTGAACTTATTTCTAGCCTTGTCATTCGCCGAGCTTCCTCCTGTGATTGCAGAGATTGGTTTTCTCAACTGCTTTGCGGGAAGATTGGCGCTCCAGATTTCTTTAAGCGCAGTATGAGAAGAAAACAAAATTATGGTTTGTTGCTACAAACGTACCAATAATATGAATCCACTTGTAGAAGTCGTGTTGAAACATAACACTGTTCGTTCCTGAATGATATTTACCTGCTTTACTTTTTTTGCGTGCGCAGTGTGTATTGGAGGGCATCCCAGACTTGGATCCCGGGGCGCAGGTGTACTTTATCCTGCAGATACTGGAAGTGGCTGTTGAGAGAGCAAAACTTCTTTGTAAGGATGAGTATACTCTGATCACGCTTCGTTTCAAATGTAGTTAAAAAATGAGCGAACCAACCGCTCAAGTATGTCTGTGGGGTCCACCGCAAAAAAAAATGACGCGAAAAATATTTTAAGTTGCCCGTAATATCAGGCAGTTTTATAAAACATATCACATTACTTATAACAACGTGATATTACAGCAAAGCGGTACCCATATTGGTAGTGGCTGCCTAACAAAATGATCCGTGGGGCGATTTTCGGATTTTTATTTGATATGTATAAAGTGATACCTGGTTTATATGGGCATGGCCAGAACGCCATATGCGGTAACTGGACACCAAAAGTTATGACGCGATAACATTGTGCAGCTGACATGCAGTTGCAAATTTGACAAATAAATTGAATGTCAGAAGTCATATTTCATCGGGAGTTAAAGCAATGTTCCGGTCTAATGCGCTATATTGTTAGGGGTTCTAGTATAAGAGAATAAATTGTGAACAGTAATAATGGCTTTATTAACGCTGGGTAAGCTACGTCGCTGATAACAAATTCCATCCCGCGATATATAATCAAGGAAATTCGCGTTCTTTGAATAATGAACTGTCGTGTTTCTAGGGCAAAATGATATATCTCAACGCACTATTTTTCGAAGCAAACCAATCACGGCATGTCAATCGATATTTCAACCCTTAAGGATGCTCCGCATTTTTGCAGCGGTTTTGCTGACACCCATCATGAACATCTGCAACTCGGTTAAGCTTAACTGCTCCCTGCTCAACCTGAACCCAACTATACTCTGCGGAGACCTCCTTGTCATCAACCTTTCCAGTGCACTCAACCTTGGTGAGGTAAGTAAAGTCACGACGTCTTTATAACGGACCCTTTTCAAAACCCAGTCAAGCAACACTGGCGGTCTCCATTTTTGGCTCACGAAACTCATGATTGGATCCGAGTCCTCGCCGAATGCTGACGTCACATTCGGTATCGATACGAGCTGAGCCGAGTTCGCGCCGAACACTGACGACATGCTCGCCTCCAGTACATGCTCAGAGATGGTGATGAATTAATGGGCGGGCTCGGATCATCGGCGCCGCAACTACTCAATGGCGCGCACTTCTGAAAGGAGTCTAGGAGGACGTGCATTATACCGGTCCACAAAGTCCGACATCCACCGCACGCAAAAGCTAACGCTGCAGGGGCTCTAGACTCGTCAATTACAAAGTTGAAGCTAAACGTTCGCGGAGCGGTTTCGTTGGTCTTGGGCGACAAAAAAGCAGCGTCACCGTCGCGAGAGTCCAATGGGCGCGCTCTGTAAACTTGGGCCCTTGACTTTGTGCTTGACGAGTCTGCGCTCTTGGGTCCCAGCAGTCAGAACAAAGTCAGCCGCAACTTGAGACGCAAATGCTCCGGCGTTGGTGATGCTGCGTTTTGTGTAAAGGCCCGTTCACACACTTGCAACCGAGTGCAACCGAATGAGACAAGACCGCTTTTTAAGCCTCTTACGGCATGATGCGCTGCGGCGGATCCTGCCGTTGTAGCGCATCCTTAGTTACTAAAATTTGAAATTCTATTAAATTTTCGAAAGGTGTGGATTTATCAAATCGACACTTAATGCACCCATCAAACCACTTCCAGATGAGAGGAGAACAAGATAATAACGAAATATTTCTTACGCACCCGAAAACTTAGGCCCATCCAAAAACCTCAAGACAATATCTAGGAATGCTGGCTAAATGAAGATTACATTGAGGCACTTATGCGCAAATTAATTTACAGGAATATAAGAAAACAAAAAAATGAGCTGAAACCTAATCTTCTCTTTTGAAAAGTACAAAGCCAACGCAAAGTGCAAAAAATAAAAAGAACTCACTAAACGCTTATAAAAGAATACGTAAACGGTAGCATAGCAGGAGACATACAATAGAAGCATAGGTATTTCAGGCTGTATTGGAGGAAAATGCAACATTTATTTTATAACGATATCTTGTTATTACAGTGCGAGGGAAACGCCACTCAAATATGTCAAGCTGGTGAAATAGTTACGGTGAGTCCACGAATAAAATTTTAATTATTGACTTCATAATAGACATAACTGCGCGTCTTATACTCATTTAATTGATATTTTCATTCAGAATGATTCGTTGGAGGATCTGTCTGGATTCTTGACGGTAAGATGTATTGTTTTACGTATTCACCAGAGCAAGATTTACAACAAAAAATCCATCGCGCGTAATTTTGAAAAAGGCCTGCGCAAGGCTCTCATAGTGCTAAAACATAAAAGCGCTTTAAAATATTTTTTGTATTTTAAGTGTAATTTGACACTGAAAAAGTGACGAATTAAAAAGCACGACTAAAACAAGCCGCACAGAGAAAACGAATTTTCGTACGACGTTGGCATGTTTAACCTAAATTTTCTGTAATCACTTAACCATATCGAAGCCTGTCGCAGAAAAAGTGAACGTAGAAAACAGATCTAAACAAAACTTTATAATATTATTATAAATTAGGCAGAGGTGATATACTCGCGAAGGTGCAGCACCACTGGGGCGTAAATACGTTTGGTAGAAAATCGAAACATGAAAAAGCGTCCAAATTGTCATCTCTTTTAGCACCGTAATATAATGCTTATGCTTTATTCTTGATAGTGCAGATGTGTTCAATGATCTTAGATAATTACCAGCTAGAGTCTAGTTGAAATCAGATAGTTAGTTTGAGTCATTAAAAGGTTAATGACTAAAACGTAATTTACAACCGAAATCTACCTAACACCGTTAATACTTTTTTAAATGGGCGCTTGGTCAGGTGCTGATACATCAACCTTTCTTCTGCGCGATGCGCACATTCGGCTTGAACGATTTGGTCCGCGTTTCTCCAAATACTCATGATTTATTTTTCTATTTAGCATTAATATTTTTTTCAGAAAAAAGAATACATTAAGCTGAAATTCGACACTTGTAGTTAGTGAGCAATTATACATGTGGGTGAAGGTCTTGTTTTTTTGCATTTGTTTTCCAAATTTGTTTGCAGTTAGTATCCGGCCGTTAGCCCTAACTCTTCACTTTATTTTTTCTCAGTGTATGCTGGGACACCTCACGAGTGAAGATCTGATAACAGTCTTAAAAGGCACCATCTGCAGTATATTAAACATTTTGGCGAAGGTACTCGGAGGGCAGGTCATCTCAGGTCTAATCGTTGCAACTGTCGGCGGAATTTTCGGAGTAAGCTGCAGGTAAGTTCCGTGGTGTACTGCGAATTGTAATGGACAGATTAAACAATTTTCCGACGGCGATTCCAACCTTACTATCAACTCCGTTTAAACCGGATGGTGAACCGAAATTCGGATTTCAGAAAACAATGCAGGAGCTGTAGGCGGGACGCTACAATCCCTACAACACTACTGGTAAGGCGATATCTCGAATGGACGGCCGTATTTTTGGAAAAAGAGGTCGAGATTTGAACGAGGCCGACCAGGCGCGTGACGTCAAGATATCCCGTTTCCTCCTCTCTTCGCTTCGCCTCCTCAAGGCGGCGAGGTGGAGAAGACGCCAGGCTGTTCCCTCTCCTTCTCGACTCTTCTCAGAGAAACAAGACGTCAACATATCTGTCAAATGCGCCTCCTTTTTTTAGAAAATACGGTCATCCGTTTGAGATATCGCTGTATGAGTGATGTTTTGGTGTTTGTAGCATCCCGTTGCACTCATTTCTCGCCGTGTTTTGTGGAATCCAGATTTCGGTTCAGCATCCCTTTAAGTAAACTATTTTTGACGCGTTCTGCATTTAAAAGTTGCAGCTTAAGGCCCGTTCATATGTTTGCTTAGGACAGAGTTATTGTGATCTCTTACGATCAGACAACACACTTGCGTGCCGGCGCCATTTCTGAAGTTTTCCTGGAGTTGAATTTGTTTAGAACGAAGGTTTACAGGTATTAACGAGATTAAATGTACATGGAGACCCCCAAACAAGCTTACAGTGTTTTTTGTTGTTTTTTTCTTCGACAAATTACACAATGCATATGGAACGTTTCATTTTCCACGAAACTGTAGCGATAGGGGTTCGGCACTAACCATTATCTTATTCAAAAGTTGTTAGTGATTTTCTGAGATTTTCAATGGGAAACTGGGGCCCCTCATCACTCGTTTTTTGTAACTGGCGTGTCCGACTGGTGTGTTTATCATGGCGTCCCGCCCATACATCAAAAGTAGTCCCGCGGTGGCACCAAATGACGTCACAGAAGCCGGAGGGTCACGCTGTCGGAAGTCGCGATCCTGTTACTTGGTCGTAGAAATGCTGGCGAGAAGCACCAGCGAACGGGAGTGTCGCTGTCATCGCGGAGTCCCAACTTCTGCCTGCTGAAGCTTCCGTGGTCTGCCAAAGCGAAGAGCGACCTGCATCAGAACCGGCGTCTACCACATCCACCACCACTGCTGGAACACCGCCAGGATCGCGACCGGCGAGAGCATGACACTTCTATGTTGTCATCGGGCGGAAATCGAGGGACTACTTTTTTAAGCGCAGTAGACACACCAGTCGGAGACGCGTTCCAGGAACCATAATATAGCAACATGTATCTGAGAACATTGTCGGTCGCCATTTTTTCCATAATTTTTTTTAGAAAATCACCTATAAATTTTGACAACGACAACGGTTATTGCTTAAACTTTGGCATTTTGTTCGGACCGCTAGCGCCAAATTTGGTTGGAGAAGGAGCATTCCGCGACGCGCTAGATCAATGTTGCAGTGATAAAACCTGTCTCTATTTTTGGGTACATTCTCAAAAGCTTTTCAAAGAAGGAATGATAAGCGAAATAAATGGGAAATATGAGTAATTGTCAAGTGTTCTGCAGCTATTCGAGAGATGGCAGCAGTGTGTTCTCTCGTCGCAACAGATTTTAATAAGTTTTATGCAGTCGCAAGTGTGTGAACCAGCCTCTAGCCGATAAGAACACCAAGAAATTACCCACGAAGTAAGAATTATGGGCATACTAGGCCACGTCCTACGCTCTCAAAGTTTCCAGCGAGTGCAAAGAACCCAGTGCGTTTGCTTTCCAGTTCCTAGAATGGAAAGTTGGGCTAGTTCGTATGAATCTATATTGCAAAAAACAGTGCGAATAACACAAGGGACATGGAGAAAAGAACACACAGGACTGTGTTCTCTTCTCTTCACAGGGAACTGGGCAAATCACAAGGCTGAAAATATGCCTAGATGTAAAAGAAACATTCCGCACTGCGACATTCAGCATGACATTTCGCGTGCTCACGTCATGTGTCACTCTGCAGACCATGGAGGTAAGAATAAAAGGTGGCGACATACCGGCTCGAGCCAGCCAAACGAGAAAAACAGAAGTGAAGCCGGAAGTAGAGCTCGCGGTCTGTGAGAACACCCCTAAAGGTGACCAAGTTTGTTCCATAGAGTCTTTTGGTTTTGGTCATCGTTTGGGGCGTGCCCTGCCAAACCCAGAGGTCCCCCACGGCTTCATTTCTGGTTGCGTCATGCTGCCTCCAGAAGCTTCCTACCGCCATGGAACGGACTGTTTTTAGGCCTAAGAGTATTTTCAGCCCCGTCATTCGCATACGTAGATTACGGCGGTTGTGCACACTAGGAGAACTTGTAGTTAAGCTAGTTGGTGAACATTGTGGAGCATGGCGTAAGGTGCAAAAAAATAACAGGCGCAAGGAAGTAGAGACACACACAGGCTGCACACCAACAGACTGTTTACAAATTGCTTGCCGGCACCGCGCGTGCGCGGAAACAAGCTCCAGGAAAAGCGAATGCACATGCGCAGTGCCGACAGCAGCGCCACCGCAGTGGCGTGACGTCAGAGGGTTTTGTTTTACTATAGAAAATGACAGCTTAGGAAAGCCATGGAGTGGCGAGTCCCGGGCATCTCGTTATTGCTCCGCGTCCAATCAGATTGCGGCGTCAGCCGAGAAGAACACTGAAGAGCCAGTCAGGAAGCAAGGAGCGTGAACACAATGAACCGCACCCTCCGTTTCTTAAGCTGTCGGTGACTCTAGTTACTGAGGGCTACGCAGGATGCGGTGAGCTGTGGGCACCTCATTCGTGTTCCGCAACCACTGAACTCTTGTCGTCAGCCAATCAGAACGCCCGACAACGAATCGGGAATCAAAACACTGTGCGCATAATGAGCCGCGCCTCGGATTTCTTAAGCTGTCATTGAGTTACGGCTCTTCAAAATGCGTTGCGGGAAAGTAGACGCACCAGATTCTGTAGAGTGTGCAAAAGCTCGGAGATCCTCGAGTGTTCTACGGCAAGAATTGATTGCAGTAAAATCACCGTTGTTGGCCGAGTAGGAGGGTGGGATGCTAATGAATATACCAGAGAGCGATATCAAATCCTTCGGTGGAAAAATCGACTTTACATGACTTCACGTTCCGCACGTCATTATATCACGTGACGCCAGGACCTTATACCAAGGCGGCAAGGTGTCACGTGACCTGATGTCACATGATGTCGTAAGGCGTCATGTCAAGACGGTGTCTTTACGTGACTTAGCCTGGGATCACGTGAGATCAATTTCCTAGCTAAATTTAGAGGGGAAATGCACCGACGGACGGATGGACGTACGGACAAATTTGCGGAATGGGGCTATGTTAAAAAAATGAAAGCCGTTTACAACTCCCTGTAACGCCGAATTAGAGTGCAGCTCTTGAGGAGGAGGGGAAGGCACGGGGGGGGGGTCGGTCGCGTGACCTCGGGGAGTGGGGGGGGGGGGTGACGTGGCCTGGGGGTCACGTGACGTCGAGGAGGGGAGGGGGAATTTTCCCCGCTAAATTTAGCGGAAACAATTATCCGCTAAATTTTGCGGGAAAATTTTCCGCTAGATTTAGCGGGGAAAATTTTCCGCTAAATCTAACGGGAATATTTTCCGCTAAATTTAGCGGGGAAAATTTTCCGCTAAATCTAGCGGGAAAATTTTCTGCTAAATTTAGCGGGGAAAATTTTTCGCTTAATTTAGCGGGAAGAATTTTTCCGCTAGATTTAGCGGAAAAAATTTTCCGCTAAATC
This sequence comes from Ixodes ricinus, assembly GCA_037355805.1. Taxonomy (NCBI): domain Eukaryota; kingdom Metazoa; phylum Arthropoda; class Arachnida; order Ixodida; family Ixodidae; genus Ixodes; species Ixodes ricinus. The sequence goes on from JAZHYW010004098.1 coordinate 170,865, forward strand.
TGGCGGAAAAATTTTCCGCTCAAATTTAGCGGGGAAAATATTCCGCTAAATCTAGCGGGAAAATTTTCCGCTAAATTTGGCGGAAAAAATTTTCAAACAAATTTAGCGGGGAAAATTTTCCGCTAAATTTAGCGGGGAAAATTTCTCGCTAGATTCAGCGGGGAAAATTTTCCGCTAGTTTTAGCGGAGAAAATTTTCAGCTAGATTTAGCAGGGAAATTTACCCATCATGCACCGCGCGGTTACGCCGACGGCGACGCCGCTCAGGCCGGAAACGGGCGCCTAAGAGCTGCGCTCTAAAAAATATTATGCCATGCTTTAATAATACAATCGTCAGGTCAGACCAAGAACCTGTATGTGACGTGTGTGGCGCATTAGAATCCCATAGTTTCCTGCGCCGAGTTCACCTACAACGTCACATCCGCCCTCTCGCCTCCTCTCAGACTCAAAATATAAGTTTTGAAGTGTTGGCTTCGGTATTATATCGGGATTTGTGGCGTCGTGTAGTTGGTCCTTATCCAAATGCTTGATTTTTTTGTTTCAGCGTGAACTAGAGCGGATGCATGGAGCGAGCTCAGGCAAAGCACACAGGGCCATCGACTTCAAGTTTTGCTCTGTGCGAAAAGAAGCTGATATTTTGACCTCCAACGTTTCTCCTCTGGCTGCTAATAGCGAATTTTAGTAGACCGTGTTTCCCCGTCCACTAAGCCTCTCCGCTACCCGGAACTCTACAGCCAAGGCCATCGGCGCGCAGGCGCAGTGGCGGTTTCTTCGTAGTGGAGGGTTAGGGGAGGGGGAAACACGGTCTACTAAAACTCCGTAATCTTCACCGTTCCTTCTATATGCTTACGTTCATGCACTGCACGGGAAAGAAACGCTACATCATACCAGCTTTGTTCTTTGGTTTTAGAGGCTGAATAAATTTAAATTACTTTTGAAGCACATGACCGCCGCTTCTTTCAACGATGTGTATGCATAGTGTCACTTTGGGGTTTTACAGCGAAGCTGTTAAGGGCTAGTTCCCCCAAAAACACGAGCCAGTACAGCTTCGCTGGCCTTCCACCAGAGTGGAAAGGCTCAATTTTTCTAGGCGTAGACCAAGAAGTCGTCCTCGAGGACGATGCCTAGAGGACGACGTCCTCTATGTGTCGTCCTCGAGATCTATTTTGAAATCATCCTAGAAGTCGTTCTTCAGGTCGTCCTTGACGTCGTCGTGAAGGTCGTCCATAAAGTCGTCCTTTAGGTTGTCCTAAACGCTGTCCCCGAGGTCGTCACAGCCGTCGTCCCTGAGGTCGTCCTTGAAGTCGTCCTAGACGTCGTCCTTTAGGCATCGTCCTATACGTCGTAAAGATAACAGCTTGGCTGGTCCATCTTCACGTGAAGCGGAAGGCCCTACGATTTTTCCAAAGCACGAAATGCATTTTAACGCTATCCCCCAATCCCGAAAGTTCGTCCGTCTTTCCGGATGTCCGTCCGTTCGTCTGTCCGTCCGTCCGTCTGTCTGTCCCTCTGCCCGTTCATTTTCCTCTAAATTTAGCGGAGAAAGTGGCGTCACGTGACGTTAACTGACGTCACGTAACCTATACACATTGGGTAATTGCCGGCACGTAAGCTACACGTCATCTCGTTTCCTCGTTAAATTTATCTGCAAAATTCACATCTTATAGTCACAACAACAATTCACTTTCCCCGCTAAATTTAGCGGGATATTGACGTCACGTGACCTATGCACTAATTCAGTTACCAGCTAAAGATAGCGGGACAATTAACGTCTTGTGACCTAGACACCAATCCAGTTTCACATTCAGAGGGGAAAATCGACGTCACGTGACCTGACTTTACGTGACCTATAGAACCATTTACTTTCCCCGCTAAATTTAGAGGGAAAATATTCGTCACGTGACACACCAATTTTCTCACCAATTTGCTCACCAATCAATCCCCTGTAAGGCATTTCATAAATTATAGGACTTTAAAGGGATACTACAACGAAATTTTGGCGAAAAACAAAATAAACGATTAGCAAAGAGCACCTGGTGGGTGTCGCTAAAGCCTCGTTTGTAATGCCCATCTAGGAACTTTGACAGGTAGTGATGATAACTATCTCGCCTAGAACTATATGCCATTCCATTTAGCGCCCTCAAAGCGGCACCACTTTGTTCGACCGCAGTGCCCTCTCCACACATCCGGGAAGTTCAGCATGTTCGGCGGGGTAAAACGAGAGAGAGGCCACACGCCCGACTCTGCTAGCAGACAACAAACCGGGAGGTTGACGTTCTCCATCTTTGGGCTGTAGCGGCGGGCTGTACAGAACATAGAACTCTTGCTTGTGGCTGCCGTTATGAAGTGGTTCGCGTTCTTGGAATATTTATAGCTACTCCAAAATCAGCCTTTAGCGCTCTGTTGTTTTATTTCAGTAAATGATCAACTAGCGTATCTTTGTTCCGTTACTTTAATAGCAGTTGAGTCAGCCGGCAACTCAACCACTGTGTCTATTGCACCAGGAGAGCACATTTTTATTTATTATTCCAGACTTCCACTCATTGTCGCTAAAGGCCTACACCAGTACAAACTTCGTATTGTAAAATAGCTACAGCAACCGGATTTACTTTTCGCAGGAGCGACCGGCCACTCCAACACAGTTTCTTTTTTCTTTTTCATTCGCACGCAGGTAACATTGCAATTAGACTCGGTTAGTCTTTTCATTGTGCATAGCATTACACGATAACTTGCATAACAAAATCCGCGCATCTGAGCATGAAATTCCCGAAATGACGCGATTTTAAATCGAGTTTGAACGCCAGCCGGATGTTAGGTACAGCCCACTCGGCGGAGCAGACGACGCGCGGGGTGAGAGGGGAGGGCATTTTTCTCTTTCCGCTCTTCCTAGTGGAACGGTCTATCCAGGCTTTGAACCTGACGTCATCCCGACAGCTCTTCGGCCAGCACAAGAGAAGAGAGGAGAGAGGAATTCCCACTCATAGGGACTATCTTTTGCGTGTCCTAGACGTCGCTATTCTCCCTCTACAAGATTCTCGAAGATTAACCCATCACTCAAAATTCACACAAAAGCAACTTTGCGGTTATAGTTGCGGTGGCCCGATGTCTGGCGTGCTTCGACCACTTCGGTGGCTGGAACGGCTAGGGCATCTTGACGACGTCAGCCCCGCCGCAGCTTTGCTCATCCCGAAACAGACTACGTCACAATTGCGGCGGATGTGACGTGCTCTCCGCTAGCTGCTCTCCGAGTGCTTGCCAGAGTGGGCAGTTTATAACGAAAAATACAGCCATCAGGCTCAACATACAAACGCGCGATTGCCATTTACGAATGTTGTAGATCATATTCAGCCTATTTCTGAACACGACATTTATACTTCAAATGTTGTTGAAGTATTCCTTTAAAAATAAAGTTTGCTGCGAATATTTTTATTTTTTACAGCAGCAACTGTTAGTGGTTTGTTCCTTGATATACAATGGCGTGAGCGTAAATGAAAAGTTCCCCGCTAAATTTGGCGGGAAAATTGATCTCACGTGACCTGACCTCACGAGACCCACAGAAAAATTCAGGTTTCCCGCTAAATTTCGCGGAAAAATTCACGTCATGTGAACCATGCCCGAATTCTGTTCCCGCCTAAATTTGGCGGGAAAATTGATGTCACGTCACCTAACGTTCCGGGACCTAGAGACAAATTCAGGTTCCCCGCTTACTTTAGCGGAAAAGTTGACATCACGTGACCTATGCACCAATTGAGTTTCGCCGCTAAATTTGGCGGGAAAACACATCACGACCTTGCTGCCGCTGTCTAAACGGGATGCCTTCTTTTGTAGCCGTCAGGGCGCAGTCACGTGAAAACAGCGATCACGTGTCCACTCACACGCACCCCTCCCCCCCCCCTCCTCCCTTCTCCCATTTTCTCAGTTCGTTTTACTACTTACAATGTCCCGAGCAGGGGCGGGTGCAGAAAATTCCTGAGGGGGGGGGGGGGGTCAGGTGTTGGTCAGCGTACCTTATGTTTAGGAACCCCCTCCCCTCTTCTTCGTTTTACGCCCTAAATTTTACATATGCAGAAATCAGAGGGGGATCAAAACATCCAGACCCCCCTCTAATTCCGCCCCTGGTCCCGAGCAATACCTTGACGTCTTCGACAGTAATCGACCTCAGTTCTACGTTTTCTCCGGGAAGTTATTTGAACGTCGAGCACGAGACGTCCCAACATTGTCTGAGCCACACCTTGGCGTCATTGGCACTAATAGACGTCAGGATAGCTAGGTTCGACATTGTACATGTTCCTTTTAAAAGTACACGGAAGTGACGTCTTCACGCCTGATTGGTTGGAAGCAAGAGTGATGTAACTTCCCTAGAAAAATGTGGGCGGAGTCGGCTAAACTGGGCGGAGTCGGCTACCGGACGTGACAACATATTGACGTTTCATTTTGTACTTAGCACGTTTGAAAAGGTACTAGCGCCTGAGTAGGTGTCTTTCGTTAGTCATATTTTTCAAACCGCGTCGTCGTCGGGTGAATATGCCACTTTTCAACTAATTGAGTTATTGTTTTCGCCGGTAAAGACTTACCGGCAGCACCGCGCTGCATTCGAGCTCCCGTAGGATTGCAACCGTGCGACGCAGCGCCGGCAGCGCGAGACAACGTTGGCGCGAGGAACCGGAGGTGAAGAGTCTGCGAAACGAAGCTCGTGGACATTCACGACTGTGGAACTTCAAGTGGTGTATACTTGGTTTCTACGCCACGGAGTGCTCCCAAAGTTTGGTGGCGAGCGACGAGCACGTAGTGTGGGACCGAAGACAGTCGGCGTCTCTGTCCGCGTCGTGTCCGTCGCTATCGTGCGTCGTGTCGGGGTCCGGCGCGGCTGGCTCCGCTTCCCCGAGACGCCGAGCGAGAAGTACGACATGGAGACGGGCCTCAAGGCCTCTCGGTAGGATATTCGGTGTCATCGGTTGCGTGAACGAAACGATGATCGCCATCATCGGCCCGTCCAAGAACGATCCCACTGCCACAAAGGCGGTGTACTGTGCCACAAGCATTTCTACGCCCTCAACGTGATGGTGGTAAGTACGCTCGTATTACGTACTCAAAATCAGTTCCATGTGTGTCAAAAAGAATACAGCGTAACGCCGGTACGGTGTGGATATGCCATTCTATAAATGAGAGGTGCGGGCTTCTGTGCTCCGCTCCGACTGCACGAGCGTGTGCTCTAGGTACTATGTCGTGACTTTTAAAACGTGCATCCTTCCGCCCGCCACACTATTTTTCTTTGAAGGAAGTGGTTTCTTGTCATCATATCTTGCGTCCATGAAGGTGTGTTGCAATCATGTTAGCAGTGCCAAAGAACTTGGAAGTTAAACTTGCGGAAGAAAAACGAGAAGGGACGGACAAACACAAACTTCCAACTGGCAACAACATTTATTTACACCAAGAGTTTGCTTATATACAGGAAAAGGGATGACAAAAAGGGGGGTGGAAAGGAGGTGAAAAGAGGGGGGGGGAGGAGGAGCGCTATGCCGTCAAGGCTGAGTCGCTGTCGGGAACGCAGGGGGAGACAGCTCCGAACTAAGAAATCTAATCTCCTTCCCCGAAAGGGCAATGGAGGGGGATCCGATGTTGTCCTTGGATCGACACATGGCGAAAGCTTCCTGTATCTCCCGGCCATACCTCGAGGTGTGACCCCCGATTCTTGTGGTAGAGGGAAGGTCGGCCGAGCAGGAAGTGCATTCCGCCGCGTGTTTGGCGATGGGGTGGTGGTGAATAACCTCTGAGCCGTTGGAGACCGCTTTCTTCACCTCGTTCGCGTGCTCTCTCAGGCGGTCGTTTAAGCAGCGCCCCGTTTGGCCGATGTAACGGGCGCCACAGGACATAGGAATTGAGTAAACACACTCTTTGCGGCAGGGAACGTAACAGGTTTTGTGGTTCTTTTGGCAAGGGGGCGCCGGTCCCGGGCTGTTGACTTTTTTGCAAATAGATGCCAATTTAAACTTACACGAGAAAACCACGTTGGTGTTGAAGCCCTGCGCTATTGACTTCAGTCTATGCGAAATGTTATGAATGTAGGGGATGCACGCAAAGCGGGACCCTGGAGGCGGCTTTTTGGATTGATGCCCTGTGACGAGTTTTTTTATGGTAAGCTCGATCAAGTCGTTAGGGTAACCTGCCTTGAGAAGGCGGCCTATCTGATTGGACAGGCTAGTTGCGGAAAGGTGATGACACGACTTGGACTTGGCAGCGGCAATAAGGTTTCGGACAATACCGGTTTTTACGTTTTTGAGTGCGAGCTACTGAACGGCAGAACAGGCTTCGCAGACCTCTGCTGATTGGACCAGCAGATCCCGACACTGGTGGGGACCAATCTCAGATCAAGGAACTGTAATCCCTCAGATGAGGGGGTCTCTTTTGTGAACGTGAGCCCGAAGGAGCTCTTCTGGAAAACGCTCTCAATCGCTGCGGTATCTGAATTAGGGGAATGCAGGATAAGATAATCATCTACGTAGCGATAAACCCTGGCTTCGGGAAATTCCTGCTCAAGGTTTGATTGAACCTTGGTGTCAACGTGAAACATAAAGATTTCGCTTAGGATGGGCGCTAGGCATGACCCTATGCACACACCGGATTTCTGAAGGAACACTTTGCCCTCGTGTTCGACTAGGGTGGACTGGAGATACACGTGAATCAACTCAAGAAACGCTGAGAGTGAGATGCCACAGGAATTTTGAAAATCTATAACGCCTCTTAAGTGCACAGCTTCAGACACGAACCCCAGAAGGGTCTTCACATTGAGACTATAATACAAATCTACTACATCGAGAGAGAACACTCCAACAGGTCCCGTACCGGCATGCAAATTATCTAAGGTTGGGATAAGGTCCTCGGAATTCTTTAGTCGGAAAGGTTGAGGAAGGTCCAAGGTCTCCAGATGTTTTTGTAAGAACATCGCTAAGGGCTTCTGCCAGCACCCTGTTTCCGAAATAATGCTACGGAAAGGCACTCCAGGCTTATGTGTCTTGGCGGAAAAGAAAATGGATAGGTACTGCTTAGCAGGAGCAAGAATGGCACTTTTTAGAGAAGGAAGGTTGGAGGAGTCGCAGAGCGCCTTCACCTTAGACCTGAGGGAACCGGACGGCCTCGACTTGAGAGGAAGAAAGTTCTTTTTCAGCGCCTCGTTGGTCTTCTCCTGCATTTGTTCCTTGTTGAGAATGACGAACCTGCCTGTCTTGTCTGCTTGAAGAACTCTCAGCTCAGCGGACTGAAGTTCCTTGATAGCAGGGGTGGCAGCATTCTTGGCTTTCCTTGTCCCACCATGGAAGCACACGGCTCTTGACCCCGCCGCCACGAAGTCCTGACGGGTGTCCTCCGGTATCTTGGCTGCGATCTCGTACACCGCGGCCAGCTGGTCGACTCTGGTGTTGGCGACCGCAGGAGCAAACTTCGGCCCGTAGGCCAGAAGGCTTTCTGTAGATGGGGATAACTGCACTCCGGACAAGTTGAGGGGGGTTCTGGTTTGACTCTGGGTGTCACCTCGATGGATTTTTTCTGATGACGAAGAAAATGATCCCATGAGTCTGACAGAAGGGTGCGGGCTGACTCTTGTAGAAATTTGAAGGACGGCTGACGATTATAGTTTGGTCCCAGGTGTGTGGACATCACGGCGGGCAGAAGCGCCTGCATAACGCGGATCTCGCTGGAGATCTCATCTCTGGCGATCTGCATGAATCTGTGATTGGCTTGGAAGGTTGGAATTGAGACTGCTTTGTTAAGCGTGCGTTTACATTTCCTTGTTTTAACCGACGTTCTGATTAATTGTTGTTATAAATGTCCCTTTTTTCGATTACCTATATTTATATACTAGAAACATTTTTTTATTCACCAACGTCTCAACCGACGCTCGACCTGTTCAGAACCAAAGAAAGAAGAATATCGAACCAAACCTTTTTTATTATTTAATTATCACCTTACTGGGTCAAGTATGTTTTGCTATTGTCTGGCAATATATGCCAGTATAGTAAGATGGACGTATATCAGTTCTTAATCTAGTTTTGGCTAGATGTATGATGACTTCTACAGCTTCGCGATTTCGACAAAGAAGAATTTTAGTAGATCGGTCCGATAACTCCGATAACAATACCCGATACTCCGCCGCCGCTTTTGCGCGTTCATCATATCGTTATCGGGGGCATCGAAGGTATCGGAACGATCTACTACAACTCTCGAATTTTAGGCAACGGCTGCAACGAGGAAGCTTTGCTCTATCTTCGAGGTAAATATAGTACTTTCATTGCTTCGCTGAAGAAGCTCAATGCAGAGCACGAAGCATTCTTGAGGCACAACATGACACTCCCATCCAATGCCTCAGTTCAAAGGGTGTTCAGCGTAGCCGTCAACATCTTCAGTAAGAAATAACGCAAAATGTCTGACGAGACTTTCGAGAGCCAGCTCTTTCTCAAAATACTCAAGGTCATTAAATGGAACATGTTGCAACAATAAGAACTTGAATAACCCTCTTCCCTTTGTTTCCTACTTGAAGAAAATATTGTTAAAAGTAACGCCACGGAAGTAAGGGATTACGTTTTGGGGTAACGGTCTCTTACTTTTATGGGAGGGTAATTGTAATTGTAATAAATTACAATTTAGCGTCGAGTAATTGTAAATGTAATTCCTTACTATTTTTCAGTAACGTGTAGAAGTCTGTCAGTGACTCTAGTGGTGTGTATTTATCTTAGATATTTAAATGTCAAACCAAGTATAACGTTCCAACCCACGGAAATCAAAATTTTATTTGAGCAAGCGATACGTTGGTCTCCTTCATGACTAGTCATTGTTAAACAATATCTTACTACAAAATATACCACAAGGTTTTTGTAACTTACATATGATTGCTCCGGCGTGGAAAAAACATATTTACTCGCAAGTGGTGTTTTCCTAGGGTGCCCCATTTAGTTGAGTGTACATTATTTATGCGGTTCACGCGTACTTAAAGGGGCGGTGCAACGATTTTATGATTAAAAGAATTTGCGTCTTGTCATTTTTACTTTGTTTATCGTGTCCCGGAGGATAGAGAAAACACCTCCTTTATTAAAAATGTCACGATTCCGCTCCATAATCGCAAAGCAAACGTCTAGCTTTTTCCCCCACCTGCAACCCCAAGTGGTAGCCGAAGGAACTACGGCGAAAAGATTACGTGACCTCGCTCGGCTCTAAGCTGCAGCATAACGCCCGCTAATGTCAGCGGAGAGAGGGAGAGGAAGCGTCCTCCGAGATAGCACACGGGAAGCTACACGGCACTCCGAATGACGTCACTGGGAGTGCGACCAGGTGTGACCCTGAAGGCTGGGAGTGAGTTGAGGGGTGCCCGAAATGCCAATATTTATCTTTTGTTTACGCAACAACTAGGACACGCAGGCGAAATCGTTTTTTTGTTCTTTACTTCAGAAGTGTCAGAGGGCAACTTCCACAAATCTTTGACTGAAGTCCGGAAATCGTTGCACCTCCCCTTTAAATTGCGTTCAGCACGTGAGGCAAACGCTTAGTGCAAGTCATTCAACCTAAAACAACGGTTTTGAAATGTAGTTCCTGGTCAATTACATTACGAGCTGTTGTAGTGTGATCACTTGCAGTTAAGGAAACGCACGGTAAGACCCACTATAACCCCATTTCTTTCTTTCTGATTCTTTCTTCGGTGAGTTTGTGGGCTGATGAAGCAACCTCATTTACTGCTGGTCGATACTAACATGTTGGGACTCTTCACACGCTGCGTTTCTTGCATTATCAGTGAGTGTAGTAGTAGACTGTTTAAAAATTTAATTGATGCACGTAATGTTTAAAGAACCGCGCCGATCGGGGAACCAGCCTCAGTGCTGCTCATATCAGGCATAAGAATTGTCTTTCTTCTGATCTCTGAACATTGCCTGACTTGAAGCTTGAAAAACACAAATGCCGTTTGCCAAAGCTTTCTAAAGCGATAGCTTTCCGGGAAACTATGAACTATGCAGGAATTTCGGTTTCGGCGTTTGTTTTTTGTCGTCGCAGTGGAGCTACACTCTTAAGAGCCCTGTCACACTGAGGCAACAGTTGGACAACTCTATCCGGCAACACGGGAAAGTCGTGTTGCCGGCGACCCTGTCACATCGCGGCAACAACAACAGTCGGGCAACATGTTGCTGCCGCCCGGCAACCGTGTTGCCCGATTTGTTGTCCGACAACCCTGTCACACCGCGCTGACGGCGAGGACAACACGGGGAACACTCCGCCATCTTGATTGTTTACCTTCGTTCGTGTGCGGCGCGGAATCGCTGGAAATGTGACTCTACAAAGTGCTAGTGCGTTCGAAGGGCCGGGAATTACCACGGTACGACATCAACCAGTGACTGTGATTAGAAAACTTGACACGGGGAGTATTTTCCGCTCTTTATTTTATCGAAATGTTCTTCATTCGCTGACAAAGCAGATAGCCCTAACCGAGGAAAGTGACAGCGCCGATATATTTTCGGTATTTACGCCACTGTATGAAGTGTTTCTGTCCGGTTCTTTCATGCAATTCCTATGTCTACTGTAAAATTGAGTTAGCACCGGCAGTACCCCAAAGCGTCTTTTGTAGCGTGGTGTTGAGCTGAACCACGGTGGCTGAACTGACAGCGCTTCAAAACTGCGACACTGACACGATCGGCCTTCACAACAATCGGTGGAATAAATATTTTTCAACGCTGTCTACTTGCCTACCGCCTGCTATGTGATCGCTTCATTCCCCAAAACGTCCTGGGTATTTTGAAAACAAATCAGGTGTCTGGTTTTAATGGTTGAAAACAAATCAGGGTCTGGTTTTAATGCTTCGATTTTTTAATCTTTGGTTTTCTGGGTTATTTTTATTATACTTCATCAGCGGGTGAGTAGGCATGCCATTTTATTTTACTATCAGTAATGTGAGCTGGTCTCTCGGCAGTTCTAATTTCAAAACCAGTCTGAACGTTCACGACCGTAGCTGTGACCATTTCGAAAATCGCTTTCCGTAACTACGCAGCAAAAACATTATTCGAAAATATTCTAGCTGCACGCCAGCCCTAATTATTGTTAAATAACGTTTTCCAAGCCTTTATTTGAGTAAGACGTTATTGAAAGGGGACTAGCTCTACCATCGAAGCTATTTATGTTGTCGTGTTGCCGGCCCAAAATTCGCTCAGCCAGCGATCAGGGCAACACACGTTGTCCGACACAAGTTGCTGCTGTTTTTGTTGCCGAAAGCTGTCATACCGAGGCAACATTTTAGTTGTCGTCCATGTTGTCGTGCTGTTGCCTCGATGTGACAGGTTTGTCGGACAACATGGGAAGCGAGCAACAAGTTGCCCGACTGTTGGACAACGTGTTGTGTTGCTGTTGCCGTCGTGTTGCCTCAGTGTGACAGGGCCTTTAGAAAAGGGGTCAGTATTGTCCTCTCTAAAGGGAGGAGCGCTCTTGACACATATGTTCCAAAGGAAAAAAACTTTCGTCCTGAAAGCAGGGGAGCAAAGTTCCTCCGTCGCCTGCATCTCATTATGGCGGCCACCAATGGAGCGAATCGAGCTCAATAAGGCTTAACGAGAACACTAGGTCTATTGTACGGGGCGAGAGGAGCAGCAAATAAAAACGTAACACGAGCTTTCCGCGAACTGTATTTGTTTCCGAAGCCGGCTTCGCCCTACAGGTAAAGAAACTTACGTTTCGAAAGCATGCAGTCACTCAGTCTTCTCATCATCAGCACTGCGATGATAAACGGAGACAACCGGCACCCAGTTACTTCGCGGACTTTATGTCTTACCTTTGCTATTTTTCGAGCCACAATTCCTTCGTCAACCGCACATCACGGAAGAGTGGTAAACCATTCCCCGCAAAACCAAAAGACGGTCTCAAAAAAGCAAATCCGAAGCAGCCTTTGGCTCATTTCAGCACTGTAACAAGAAAGTATGGCGTAGCTGCGAAGCGTAAAAGGAGGTTAATTCGCTTGCCACCAGATGGCATGGTCAAGCAGAGTTATCGCAAGTAGCTAGGCTAGGTGGCGCTAGGTACCACCCAATTCATGTTCTACAAAAAATATTTTTATTTTCGCACGCCACCATTGCGCTTCGGAAACCTCTATTAAGGCCCATACGCACATTCGCGTTTGAGCGCGGTGCGTTCCGTAGCGGCAAGCGGACGCGTTGCGTTGCGAAGAGCGCTTGCGCCAAACTTCTACGCACTGTTGCGTTGACACGCAGTCAACCGCAGTCAAGTGCAAATAAGAACTCGCTATCGTCGCTAGCGGCTCACCAATAGTAAGCGAAATCCAAAGCAACATGGCGGCGCACAGCGACAGCGTCGAAGTGTTCGATCTTGGGACAATCCCGCTGGCTTCCCGACGTTTTGTCAAGCTTGACCGTCGCAGCCTTGGAAAATGCACTCCCCACCACTCCCAAAATGAAAAAGCAAGTTCTGCGACGGGAGAGCCGGATACGTCTCGCCGGCTTGGCCGAGCGGGCCAACCAACACGTCACCCTCCTCTCCTCTCTGGGCCTCTGATTGGTTGAACTGCAACGCAACGCTTCGGAAAGTTGAGCGAGTATAGACCTTTCCAGCGGCAGTCTCGAACGAAGCGACTTACAGCGCGCGTCCCTGGTTTTGAGAGGGTACGTCAGTGTTGCCCGACTGCGCTGAGCTGTGGGTTTTCTCGTCAGTGGGCTGTGACAGCCTGCGTAGGCGCACTTCTGGACGTTGGTGGAGGCTCAATTGCCGCGTTCTATTTATTGCAGTCAGAGGTTTTTTGCGCGACACAAGGGACAAAACACAAGCGAGTAGACACGGACAACAAAAAGCACGCCCGACCGTTTGTGGATTGTGCCACAGCGGTGGTTTACGAGATTCCGCTTTCGTGTGGGAAAGTATATATTGGTCAAACTGGACGCTGTGTTAATGACCGCGCACGGGAACATGAATTATCAATCAAGAATAAAGGCAATGCACATTTGCCAACTCACTGTGCCGACTGTGGGTGTGAGGCGCGATTTCAAGGGATCAGGATCTTAGGTAAAAGCAAAGATAGCACAGCCAGAGAATTGATGGAAGCTTTTTATATAAAGAAGGGACGTGACTGTGTCAGCGACACCTCGGTTTCTTTGTTTGAAAGTGAAGTACAGTTTTTATCCGGGTTGCTGGTTTGATAATGACTATCATGGAAAGTGTCTTGGTGGGTGACTTTTCTATCTGTTTTCTGTTTTCTTCTTTTTTCTTATGTGTAGCGTGCTGCGCATGCTCTTTCTGGATGTTCGTGGTCGATCGAGCACGAATAAACTAGTTGAAAGTTGCGCTTGTCCGTGTCTACTCGCTTGTGTTTTGTCCCTTGTGTCGCGCAAAAAACCTCTGATTGCATCATGAACCAACTAGGCCAACAACAAGTTTTAATTGTTCTATTTATTATTTTGTGTTCTATGGCTAATAGAATTTCTCGGGGTTTTCACGAATGCATTGTACTATTTTTGGGAACAAAAACAAAGAAATGAAAGCTGTTTTGGTGAGTCCGTGCGCGACAGAACAAATGCATCTGGAATGTTTGTTTCATATTATGATGATCTTCTTACGGCACCATACACTAAGCCGTGTCAATCTACAAAGGTCTTAACTGTCGAAAATATTTGACCACACAAGATATCCGAACTGCATGGATGTTCCCCTCCCACAACATGAAATTCAACAAGTCTCATCAATCTAACAAAATATATTGTACGTACCCCACGGTGCCGCGTTATCCGAACAGGATTTGAGAAAAAGGTCTCAAATAACACAGCATATCCAATTTACAGTGTCGACGATAGTCACTTCACTGACGATCGGACGGAATCCGGCGTGTTTTGGGGCGCGTTTTGAAGAGAGCTGCTTTTTTGAACAGCTTCGAAGCAAATGAACGAACGTGTCTATTCCGTCCCCACACCCCAAACCCGACCCTATCAGCAATTTTTTTTTTTGCGATACCCGGAACATGGCCGGGAAGGCTTTTTGGAGATTATCTCAACGGAAATAATCCGTGAAGAACGTCGAAGTGCCTGCGTCGCGGGCTGCTTGACGTTCGCTCTCTTCGTTCGCTTCCTGCGGAGGCCGAGCAGGCTACGAGCCTGGTATTCCCTGATTCTCACGGTGGAAGATAACACACAAAGGGTAAGCATCCTAAACAGGCAAATAAAGTAAAAACTTGCAAGAAAAAGCCGGCGAACTCGAATGCACAATGCAGGTGGGAGCCACGCTGACCAGGTTTCCACAGCTCAGGCGGGTGGCAGAAATTTCTGGCTGATAGGGGTCGCTCGGTTCGCAAAATGGCGGCGGCCGGAGAGCTCTTTTGCAAAGGTCTATACTCGCTTGCGTCGCTACGGAGCGTTGCGGGAAGGCGCGCGTGGCACCGCAAGCGACCGCTCCTGGCTGCAAGGACGCCGCAACGCACTCAAACGCGTTCAAACGCGAATGTGCGTACGGACCTTTTTTAATAATCAGCTGAACATACATTGAGCGCATACAAATACATGACCGATACAAACATCCATACAACGGCACACTAACCGGAACACTACACCGGAGCTCTGCGTTTCCGTCTTTTATACTGGTAGTTTTGAACGTACGGGAATTTCTCGGTGACTGCCTAAGCAATGAAAAATATTCCCAGCATGTTGATTTTTTTCCAGCAATGTCATACATCTGAGAGTATTTTTAATAGCTGAGGGGATGAATCTCTTATTAAAAAGAACGCTCCATCATGCCGTAATTATTTGAAAGCCAATAGATCGAGCCGCTCCAATGCGGTTCCAAGCCATGAGTTTGTTTCCTCACGGCACTTCGTGGCCAGTATTTATATTCTAGTGTTTGTTTTTCTATTTGTGCTGTTCGCGCACGCCTGCAATTGCCAGTCTTGAATGAATCTCTGTAGAGCGGATATTCACTCAGCTGGAAGTGATGCTTCACGAAGGCAGGGAAATCGCTTTTCGATCAAATTGAATGCAGTCAAAGCCGCGACTTGCGGCAGGTGTTAAGTGTACGGAAGGTACGCCGTGGCGAGGTCGAAAACTTCTAGCGCTCATCCCAGCGCGCCACTGGAAGGCAGTTTCTCCAGGAACCGTAGTATATTTTAACAGCAAAATAAAGGGTAGCTTTTTTTTCGATTTTACCTACTATTCTTTTTAATGATAAAATTCCACACTGTAAATACACTATACTTTCCGTCATAATTTCGTTCTGTTCAGTCCTTTCCCCACAGTACGATCGCTCTCGGGGAGGAGACAACCGACAGTCACATTGGCCACTGCGCGATAGGAGCTTACTGTTCAGACCAGCGTTCCAACATGACTATCCGCACGTCGATCGATTGCCCCTAATCCTTGAAGTGGTCGTAAACTCTTTAATGTAAAGCGGAATATCAACCTTGCTGACATCCCGCCCCTCCGATCACGGCCCGACCAGCGGCATCAATGCCTGACAGGTTACGTCATCTCATCTTGTTGTTACACCACTGATACGCGAACACACGGTCACACCGGCGATAATTCCAGTATTCTGTTCACAACGCACAACACTGGCATCACGATGTTGCTGCTATGTTGCTGACACGCAGAAATACAGAGCCACGTTGATTGCCGGTTGGTACTCGGCATCGGAAAACAGAACCGAACTCAGCACGGAAGGCACGCCAGGCAGCCAGCAGCAGAACCTGCCTGTCTTGGACGCAGTTCTGCGATTTTCATAACGTCGAAAACGTCCACAAAGTTCCGCGTGGTTCCACTTCTGTAGTTCCGCGTGGGGCCCGCAAAGCGCGCAAACCGAAGATGGCCATCTACCCAGTGTATGTAGCGCTGCTGGCACTGCTGTGGAACTTCGCTGTTTCTAGCGGCTTCGTTTGCTCGTTTGATAAAATTAGTGGTAAAAACGTCAATGCAACCCGTTTGAACTAGAAGACAGAATTACAGGAGGCCTTCGCTGCCGCTGAAGCTCAATCAGCTCAACAACATTTATTAAAACAACGTGCGCGACGTGCTCGAAAAAAGAAACCGAAAGAAGATGAGTCGGGAGGTCGAAAGCTTTCTCCGTCTTCCTGGATAAGGAGGAAAACGTCTCGTTCCTCCCTTCTTCTCGTGTCCGCTTGAGGGCGCGTCAGTAAAAGAGAGGAAGACGCGCCGTTGCTACCCTTGTCCTCCATTTTTTCTTAGAGTGTGTGCAGAAGCAGCCCTTTAACACTGTTAACGCGGTATTTCAGGAACGCTCAGGATCAGACCACATATAGCGGCCAAGAATCTGCTGGTATTTTCTAGAGAAAGCACAAAGTTATAAAAAAAAAAGCTGTGTTGTGCGGTGTTTGTCGAATCCCGTTTCTTTGTTTGGGGCCGAGCGCACTGCCTAGTCTTTTGCCTTTTTCAGATAGACGACAATTGTTTCGACATGTTTTTTCAAATAAACTGCTCAACGCTGTTATTGGTTCCACCCTGGTATTAGTAGAAGATAACTTCATATTCCTCGAGTGATAAAACATGTCCACGGTTTCTTTTTACCCTTCTTACTTAGAGTCTAGTCCTCCGTTGACACTGATGTAGACCATTTAGGTCAAGTGTTGTAACCTTGACGTGGACATTTTCACTACTCCTTGCATATTTTAGAAACGTGTATAACTGAGGCTCACGTTTTAGTGCGAAAATATTTTAGCCTAATTGCCTTTCACTTCGCGCCCCACTTCCCCCACCCCACTGACTTCCCAGCTGTTTGGGGCACAATAGAACACAGATTGATTGACTGATTGATAAACTCCAGCCGGCTTGGTTGCCTTGATACACCTTCACGTGTCCAAGCTTCTTTTTTTCATGTAAATTTTTAAGTGACGGTCGCTGATGTGAGCATCTGATGTGTGTTGTTAAAAAAAACTGACATTCTAAAAGAATGAAGGGCACAGCGAGTTTAGAAAATCTGATTGTCTTTGTAACAGACAAGTGAGATTGGGGCATTAACCGATAAGAACACCAAGGAAAAAATCCCGATGCAAAACGCACGAACATGACAAGACACGCACTAGGTTTCTTTTTGCTCTTGCAGCTGAACGCATTCACCTAAAAATGTTCATGTACCATGAGAACTGTAAGAAAATATACAGGGATGGCGTTGATTCAACCAAGTAATACTTTTATTTAATAAGTCGATGCCACTCTTCAAAATGGAGAAAAACAAACATCAGGACATAGAAACTTAAAACATCGCGATCCATGGACCTAGCAATAATGGTTGAAGTTTCGGTGTTTATTTCTAGTGGCATTGAAGGAACTCGCTGCCTCTTGGCAACCAATAATCATTCATATGGCCATGTTCAACCTGTGGAAAATAGAAATCTCAAACTATCAATTACAAATAATCACTTTTGGTAAAATTAAGCAAATGATTTTGCTCTGTTTTTGATGGTATTCGCTATTCGGTGGTAAGTTTGACGTCAATTATGCAGTTAAACCGCGTTCTATAAACTCGTTCGTGTTGTATTTGATCAAACTTTGTAATTTTGAGCTCGTAAACAGCTTCAAGGCTGCTATATTCAGGGATCTATGGCAACGCATGGAAAGAAAGGCACAGTTCAGTGTAGAATAGAACCTTTCAGATCAGCTAATGCTGAACACAACTCTTTTTATGAAATAAAAAGTAAAAGGTTTATTCCAATTAGTTTAACAAACAAAATGCATATCAAAGCCTGAACTCAGTAGAGGATAACAAAAATATATAAATAAGAGGATTGTTACAATTGAAAACGAGCGTGTTGGTTAATGGATACAAACTTGAAAGTATAAAGCAGCGAGGACGAGGACGGGAACAGGACATCTTTCCTGTTCCCGTCACTCGTCCTCGTTATTATACTTTCAAGTTTGTAAGAGGATTGGTTCCATGCTATCGAACTAAGTCGAGTCAGCCTGTTGATGTCTTCTCAAATGCCAATGAATTTAAGATACATGGGCAAAGGGAAAATAGCAATCATTATTCTTATTCTAATTAGCCTTGTTCTTAAAAAGTGGTTCAACCTTTACGCAAGCACCTCGTTCTGAATAATCTTAATATACAAAAACACAAAACATGTTTGTATTCGTCTTCTTCATAATTTCTCCTAGGCATCGACACATGTGAATAATAAAAAAATGCGTCCTATTCTAAATTCTACATTACGCTGGAATGTATGGTCAATACAAACCTAAAACTCCACATGTTTTGAGTCTTCGCTTTTGAAACATAACTTAACAGTGGGTGATTTATTTATTTATATTATTTATTCGCGGACCCACAACCACATGAAACATTATTAAATAAGGAAAACATATGGAATTGAAGTAGAAACAGTTATAGAAGCTAGAAATATATAAATAACAAAACAGAAAGCATTTTGAATTATAACCAGCTGTCAAAAAAATGCCAGACCACCAAATACACAAAAAACATTGAAACAGTACGAGGTCGATGCTAAGTAGAACATATTGCTAGGTATAATGCTAACACAGAAAGGAGCTGTTTGTCTCATTCCCGTGCAGTTTTAGGAAACAATTACACTCTAAGAAAAAAAGGGTGTAGTCGGGTGTATCAGGCGCACATGCACCTTTATCTTGAAAGATGCACCCTGCGTTACCCAGCCAGTGTACTTGTACACCGACAATGAGCATTCTGCTCTCGCCAAAAACGTCTAGGTGTATCAGTGCACTCCCACGCTAGCCACGCGCCCCGATCAACTTGTGATTGGATTCCCTTTTGGGGTCACTTTTGGGTTGGGCAGTTTCTTAGGAAGTGTGGAGCTATCTTGTACACTCGGTATTTACATTAAAGTAGACGCTATGCTTGTTTTAGGCCAATCGGGTCTCCGGGTAGGATCACGTGACTACTAGTCTCCAAGCTAGAAATAAGGCAGAGCACTGGCACCTGCCCTGAAGGCCAAGGCCACGGGTAGCATCCACTGCACTATTAACTTTTGGTCGAACTTTCAGCGACGATATAAGTGACAAATCCTGTCGTTGTGTTCATTTTTGGGTTTGCCCCTGAAGATAAGCCTTTGCGAGGGCGCCCGCTCTTGGCCTTAAAGGAGCTGCTATTTTCCTTTTCTTTCTCTCCCTAAGCTGAAAGCATGGAAGAAGGTGCACAGTTGCCGGACCAATGAACCGGAGGCTTTTTCATTCCTCGACTGCACTGTCTGGGCGCGGGTGACGGCAGGAGCGTGATCATGTGGTAAAGGTTTCACGGATGACGTAGTAGCTTTTCCCGACCTCAGAATGTCTGCTTCTCGACTAGTTTCTTGTTTGCTGTGCTGCGACCAGCGGGGTTGCCGTAGATTTCGTCCGCGACAACGTATTCGAGTGTACCAAGATTTCCAGTGTTTGAGAAGTCCTACGCGTATATCGGCAACAAGCGATTTCGTCAAAAAAGCCCAAGGAATTTATGTGATGCGTTTGAGTGTTCGGTTCGGCAAATTGCTGCTTCTGCCACATCGTGTTGAATCTTCACAGACCCCTTTCCTTTCGTTTTTGTGTTTGTGTTGTGCTGCAGTGCCCGTGTCGACATATATTTTGGATTACATATTTCGAGTCCAGTATTTTTCATCGTAAGTGCTCTGCAACCTGCTCGCCTTTGCAACAATTGACCGTTCCGTTCCGGATTACCTCTAGAATTAAGGCAATGTCTATTTTCTAGCAGCCGGGAGAATAATTTCCCCGAAATTCTATCGGCAGTCGCCTGCCATTAGCTGACTACAATCATGTGACAACTGCAGGTAGGAACACTGACTTTCTGTAATCTCAAGGCGTTCTGTGAGAACACGTTTTCGTTGATACACGTTCTGTAGACACGTTTCATCGACACTAACGTTTCATCGACACTAGTTACGCAGAAATGCACGCTCTAGGGACATTTTGTCGCGCGTGTATCTCTGGAGGCGCGTGCTCATCGACTCAGCCCACCCGTTCACGCCGCTTCGTGGCGACAGTCTGCAGCGGCTTGTTACGAAAATGTTAGCCAACCTGTTCCCCCGTACACGTCACTTCGCAGGTACAGCTGTCGATGAAACATCGTTCAATGAATGAATGGCGACTGCTGGTGGAATTTCGTGGAAATTATTCTGCCGGCTGCTTCGAGAATAGACGCTGCCTACAGACTCACTTCCGTTTCTTGTTTGCTTAGTAATCTTCTCAGTTGTGTAACAGCTTCTTCGTAGCTCTTCACATATCACGGATTCCTACAAGTTTGTACTTGTTTACGGAATAGGCTGTCTAATAAAGTTCTATGAGATTTGAAAACAATCCCGTGTGTCCGTTTACCTGCCTTTTTGCTATCCCCGGGTCTCATACATTTTTAAGGGTTTCCTTGATGTCTTGAATAGGTTTAAGAAGTTAGTTATGAAGCGGGTGCATAAAGTGGTGTGACCATGCACCTTTGAATAGGGTGCATCTGTGTTCTCTTCGCGTTCAGTGGATGTAGAAAGATGTGTAACAGTACATCTATTGAACGGGGTGCTCCTGTTCCCTTTGAGAGCAGTAGGTGTAGAAAGAGGGAGTAATGGTACACTATTGAGCGGGGTGCATCTATGTTCCCTTTGAGTGAGGCGGGTTTATGAAGCAGTGCAATGAACACCTTCTAAACAGGGGGTGCATCTGTGTTCCCTTTCATTTCATTGTGTGGTAGAAAGAGGTGTAGCCGTACACCATTGAATGGGGTGCACCTGTGTTCCCTTCGTGTGAGATTTCTGTTGAAAAAGGTGTACTTGTGCACCACAAACAGGTGTACACTGTAATCCCCTATTTGGGGTGTCAAGTGTTCCCCCAAAGGGTGTGGTATGGGTGGCAACCTTACACCCCCTATGGGTGTACCCGATGACACCCTTTTTTAAGGTGTAGTTATAACTCCTGCATCATAGTCGCTGTCGTCAAATAACTGCGCTGCACGAAAATGAATACCTCATGCTGGTATTGACGGCGGTTATTAGTTTTAGATACACCATGGCTCAAACATTCACATCACTCTTATATTTGAACTGCTGCGCACCCGACTAATTTGAATGTAGATAGCAAGCCTTGAACCCTACGAAGGTACCTTCACTCACAATTTATACCAAGAATACCGCTGATCAACGTCGTAACCACGGACGTCCCAAGAATCTTGTTCAAAATATTGAACATGCTGCGGACAATATTTCCCAAAATGGACCCTGGATTGGCGTCGCTCAGGTTGCCCAACATACACTGTAAAACAAGGATTTTGCCATTTACGAACGCGGCACGTCACCACTTGAGTTGTGTTACGATGCGGATTATTTAACGTAAAATAATAAAAATGCTCGTAGCTCGTAATGTCTGGGCATTATTTTTATGTCCGTTAAATTAAAAAAGTATATATTTCTTTCGAGCCTATACTTTCCGGCCCTTACGAGTTAGCGCGACCTCTGCACTGGTGATTGGTACTAGTTACTCCTATGTAACAGCGTTTCGCGCTATGCCTATGGAAGCCTAGTCTATCTTATTATTGCGAGGTAGCAAATAGGAAAACCAACTAATTTATACAAGAAAAGAAGCTTGAGTATCATAAGTCGCGCCAGCATTTGTCTGTCAGTTACTATATTCCTGAACCAACTCGCTAATTAGGCAGCCATTGGTATACTGAACAGTTTGAATGCGCAGATATACATGGGCTTTAAATAAAATGAAAACTCTACTGGTGCACTTTAATGCGTTTTTTTGGTCGTCGCATTAAAAACGTTTCAAACTACGCACTCACCAGGATAAAATTAAAGAATCTGCACGAGACCTACCTACAAGGTCAGATAAATACAAAGATACATAGTTAATACTAATTTAATTGTTGATCAAGAGATAAATTAATAACGGTTTATCTACCTACAGTCACAAGTTGTCATTTCTCGCAAAGTTGCAACTGCGTCCCGAAGCACTAGAACAGAAAGAGGAATCAATAAGAAAACAAAGTAGTGACTTTCAGGTTGATTCTATCACTACTGATTTTCTTTCGTAAATACCAATTATAAATAGCACGGGACGTTAATTTTGAAGAATAAAATTTACCTAAATAATAGGCAGTCCTGCCCAATGAATGTGCGAACGCTTTACCATAATCAAGCGTCCACACATGTAGATTCACGTTTTGCATCATTCAGATCATTTGAGACGTACTAAGGTGCAAGGGTATTTAGGAGAATTTATTTTCTTCTTATTGTTGGCGTTTTCTAATGGTATACACTGTTATCTTTATGGGCGAAGCGGAGGGAGGGGGGGAGGGTGATTTAGAGTCTTTAAAGCTAAAGCGTAGTGCGTTGCTGTGCTGGTTGTACAGATTGTGGAAAAGGCGGGCATGAGTTGACACTGCTACGCCCAATGGCAGCATAGCGTAAAGACAAAAGGAGAAAATACAACTGGGTGTGGTTTCATTTGAAATCGAACACGCTTGTCGGGGTGGGTCTTTCGATTTTTTTTAAAAAAATATATGTAATTGCTCCTATTTCTGAAAAAAACAAAACCGCTTTTCAAAATTTTTTAAAAAATATTTCGCTTCACAAAAAATTATTGAGTGGAGCAGGGTGAAAATCTGTTTTTTACTCCGTGATTTTTCTACCCAGTTCTGTACGCTGGTATGAATACGGAAAGCATACAAAACTCACAGTAATTTTTTGTGCTCTTGTATGTTATTTCGACTATTTTTTAGTTCAAAGGAAAATACTTTTGTATTTTTGTTTATTGAGGTAAAAAATGCCAAACATCGTCTCTTTGACAATCCGGTGACATCTTCAGAGCCTTGTAACTCATGAGTTATTATATTTGTCGCTTACTAAATACTATGCGGGTGTAGCCCTATACATGGGCTATCGACGGGCATAAGTTTAGTTTATTTTATTTTCACTGAATGTTTTATATAAAATTTGAAATATCGTCGAAAATGAAATTAACCGATATTTTGAACCCACTTTATCGAAAAAGGCCATTTTTTATTTCGTTCAATTTTTTTAATTATTGCTGCCGATCATATGAACTTTCAATTGGCTTGATGCGATTTCCCCTTTTTTGTTGTATCTTCTCTAGAAGTGATCGAAATCGCTCCCACGTTCTCAGAACGACCAAACGCAGTTTCCGCAGGTCGGCTTCGCTGCAAAGACTATACTGCTTATTTGTGTGTTCAAATGCAGCGGGTAAATTCATTTTGATTGAGAACACTCGTGCTTGGCTACATATTGTATTTTCTTAATTTTGTAATGATGGCAACTGACATTCCTTAGTCCGATCGTTAGCGGTGCAACGGATGTTCCATTATCCGATGTCTAAAGCCAGGGCACAAAGGGCGGAGAAAACGGAACGAGCTCTTCATGTAGCCAGACCGGGGTCATATATCTGTTTGTGCTATACACAGCTTGTAAGGCACGTACAGCACGCCCGGCCCTTCGCGCTATAGGCCCATCTCCGTTACACCCAGGAAGCATCCGGCACGGGCGCCAATCCATGATGTGTCTTGTCGCGTGCGATCAAATAACCATGTAATTGCCTGTTCTTTATTGTCAGCGTGTATATCAAAAATATGTAATATCACATGCCCCTCTTTAAGAAGGAAAAGCAGTTTGCAGAAAAAAAGTGAGGAAAACGGACTGAGTTTACATGAAGCGAAGACAATTTTTACAGAACACAAACACCAATTGGCGATAAATAGTCACTTTTATTAATTAACGCTAATATATTTAGGATGCACTTGTAAAACAATATGTTGTTGTGCTTTAAATAGTCCAGTTCACGAGCAACGCAATATTGGAACTTTTTGACAACGGCATCGGCTTGCCTCTGCGGAGACGATCGAGCGCGGGGGCGAGCTGAACTTTGTACCGCAGCGGTCGGATGCAGCCGAGAAGTTCAACAGCGTGGTAAGTCGAGACGGACAGAACGAAAACTGGAGCCAAAGCGAGCGAGCGGTGAACCCGAGACGGTGGCCCTTCTGTTTGAACGAGTGTGTGCAGTTAAAAATAAAAGTGTTGGGTTTTGTTCAAGACTGATCGATATCTCTGATGCCAAGAAGCAACGATTCCCACATGCACAGAAGGCAGCGAAAGCAGTCACTTAATGTCTCTGTAGACTTTTAGTTTCTCCACTTTGTCGCACCGAGCTTAATGCAAAGATTGTACAGCCTTCGGGAATATGGAAAAGCGATTTGACGATTTTATTTTAGGTGGCTACGGTAGATTTGCTTTGGCTAGGCACACATTGCTTTGGTTTGGGAATAAATAAAGGTTTGTTCTATTTTCTCCTTCAAAATAAAGCGCGTCCGGCCAAGGCGGACTTGGCACCGCTGCATAAACAGCATCGGCGAATGTGTCTTTCATATTGCCGGAGACTGTACATCTCGTGCTAATGTCACCTTAGGTTCCTGGCCTGGCTCGCGAACTGTGCACCACACATGTGAGGAGCGTAATCCTGTGCGAGCACCTACTGAGGCCCATTCTTCTTTTTTGTGCTTCCTGAATATATCGATTTCTTTCTCCGGTAAGTCGAAAAGCTAAACGCTTCTTGTCATTGTTTTAATTTTTTTTTAACGAAGTCCTTTGACGTTTGCATCAAGGAGCCGTCCTGCGAACGAAAATTGTGTACTGTGGCGAGGTGCTTCAAGCCTTACAACCTGTGTATAACACAAACAGATATATGACCCCGGTCTGGCTACATGAAGAGCTTGTTCAGTTTTCTCCGCCCTTTGTGCCCTGGCTTTAGACATCGGATAATGGAACATCCGCTGCACCGCTAACGATCGGACTAAGGAATGTCAGTTGCCATCATTACAAAATTAAGAAAATACAATATGTAGCCAAGCACGAGTGTTCTCAATCGAAATGAATTTACCCGCTGCATTTGAACACACAAATAAGCAGTATAGTCTTTGCAGCGAAGCCGACCTGCGGAAACTGCGTTTGGTCGTTCTGAGAACGTGGGAGCGATTTCGATCACTTCTAGAGAAGATACAACAAAAAAGGGGGAAATCGCATCAAGCCAATTGAAAGTTCATATGATCGGCAGCAATAATAAAAAAAATTGAACGAAATAAAAAATGGCCTTTTTCGATAAAGTGGGTTCAAAATATCGGTTAATCTCATTTTCGACGATATTTCAAATTTTATATAAAAAATTCCGTGAAAATAAAATAAACTAAACTTATGCCCGTCGATAGCCCATGTATAGGGCTACACCCGCATAGTATTTGGTAAGCGACAAATATAATAACTCATGAGTTACAAGGCTCTGAAGATGTCACCGGATTGTCAAAGAGACGATGTTTGTCATTTTTTACCTCAATAAACAAAAATACAAAAGTATTTTCCTTTGAACTAAAAAATAGTCGAAATAACATACAAGAGCACAAAAAATTACTGTGAGTTTTGTATGCTTTCCGTATTCATACCAGCGTACAGAACTGGGTAGAAAAATCACGGAGTAAAAAACAGATTTTCACCCTGCTCCACTCAATAATTTTTTGTGAAGCGAAATATTTTATAAAAAAATTTAAAAAGCGGTTTTGTTTTTTTCAGAAATGGGGCAATTACATATATTTTTTAAAAAAATCGAAAGACCCACCCCGACAAGCGTGTTCGATTTCAAATGAAACCACCCAATTTAGATATTTTCACAACCAAAGGCCTTTTTAGTCTATACTTCGTTTCAGTTTAAGTCCTACCGCGTCCCTTGCTCCGATTTGACGTAACCAATCAAGCTGCACGAAATGTTCATCATCACTGTGCATGTTGTCATCATGGATATGCTATCGCCGAATGAACCAATCACGCGCATACAAAAGCGCAGGACCAGTGGTCAATTCACTAAGCGCGAGTTATTTATTCACTGAGCAAACGCACAGATTTGATGAGCCGTGACAATGCACTTTTGGCGCTTCTTGTTTCACTTCATCGGCTCGTAGCATCGGCTGAAGTCGGGCTTTGAGCGAAACTCAGAATTTTGAAGCCGCTCATGTAAAAATTTTAATGCTTTGTTTTGCAGTATAATCGACGTATCACGAAAGCACTAATTACAATCGGGGACACACAATAAAAACGCATTTAAATGTCCTCATGCCTCAACCTCACGGCTTTCAGAAACAATGCCAAACTTTAGTCTGAGAGCAGGTGCAGTTTAACACCCTGTTAAACTACGGGACTTCGCTCCGGCATGGCAATGAACTTTGTTAGAATCTTTAAATATCGCTTCGCTTACGAATAAATAACGAAAATCTCATCGTTATAAAAACGGTTTATGCGCGCAATGGCGAACTTGCGATATCATTCATTACAGCTGCATTCAACGTTTGTCGGTCATAGGATATTATGGCTGACTAACATTAACTTCTTAAATATCTCAACGTTAAAAAAATGCGAAGGTAGACAGAGACCAATAAAACGTTTTTAGTTCTAAAAAATAATTGCAGAAAGGTTCTTGCTTGCAGCGAAATTGTATTTTCATGCAAATACTGTGCTGCTTAGCATATTCCCTATATGTAGCCTACTGTGAAAATGTTTACATTGTAATTTTGTATCAATACTTTACGTTGTTAATATCCGGGAGATATATTTGTATTCCAGTTTTAAGCGATATTTTGCAGTAACGTATCGCAACGTATTGTCAGAGTTGTCATGTGTTTTGTTGTGTCGGACAAGAGTTGTGTGACTAAGGGTATTGTATATCGAGTATTTTTTTATATCATAAATTGCTCAAATGCTGTTACAGATATCCGTTCGAATATATATGCAATATGTACTTAATTTTATTTATCGCACGTTCGATACCTATTCTATTTGCTGCCAATTAACTTGCCTTTTTGCTTCGATTTCTCTGATAGAGATGTTGTGTACAATATTATGTGATTGTCATCAGCAACTGAAATTTAGTAAGCATAGGTTCTGTCAAGTCATCACATCCTTATATCTGCTCCCCTACCAGTTGAACCAGGGAAACAAATAGAAAAACACGCAAGCACAATAGGCCACATATGGCGGTATTCGTGTTTGCTCTCCCACGAAGTGAGCAGTGGATGGAGGAATGATAATTATGGGCGTACTTCCCCGACCCCAAGGACGCTCGGAAGATTCAAATTAAGGGGATCTTCGCACAGTGTTGTCTGATCCAAGTCGGTCAGGCTGCAAGTCGTCCCCAGCAGGCTTGCAAGAAGACTGCAGAGTCCACTGATCAGATCCTTTCCTATGCCTGCGAGGATGAAAATGTGCGCCATGTGTAGGAGAAACAAATGAGTTCTCACCCTATTGAAAAAAAAAACACTTATGACTTGTATGACCTATACCTCAAAACACCGCATGACATCCATATGTGGTATACTATATTACAAGCATTTTCTCAGTTGAAAGCACACGGATCAATGTCATGTTCGACCGTGGTTGTGTGGCATACTTTGCCTGTCAGGTTGCAAATAAATTACATCATTTTTTTTCACTAGGCTTTACTAAATTTTCAAATAGCAATATTTTCACCTCAATGGACGGGGCGTAGAGACGCCGATGATATTGTGTTTTATGTTTACAACACTTGAATAAAATATGGAAGATTGTCTCGAAACACTTAAAATTATAAAATCTGCTGGTAAAACAACTTAATTTGCAGCCTTTTACATATGGGTGCTTTTTATGCAATTATGGCATATATGTAGTATGGCATAACATATTGTTTTAGTAAGACATTGTAATATGACGAGTTTGTTATTGATCGGAGGGAATGAATGCTTGCCGAACACGGATGGAGAGAGACTGCACAATTCTGACTGCCATCCATATATATAAACGTGTTCAAGATAAAGAGATAAAGGGAGAGAGAAGAGTAAACTATATAACACGACTCAAGCCTAAGTCGTCTTTAATCTTCATCTGTGGACGAGGATGAGCTCTCCTCGTTCTTTGTGGGGTCGGTGGTTTGGAGTCCGAGGATGGAGGTACTTTTCAATGTAGGCTACGAGCAGTGGCCCCTGGGTGGCTTGGAGATCCTTCGGGGGAGCAACCCGGCTTGCCCAGGAATGGAGAACTGAGGAGGGAAGAAGAGAGGAGAGAGAGTGGTAAGGGGAGTTGAGGCCATGGGGCAAGGCCAGTGCGTGTGTTCATTGGAGGAGTAGCCCGTTGGATGAAGTGGATATCCCTCCGTAGGGAAGAAAGAGGGTTTGTGCTAGCCGGATGATAGAGGCCTCCTGTCTGGTGTGGGAAAAGAAGGGGAGGAGCTTGCAGCGCTGTGACCTGTAGTTAGCCATGTGTGCATTTCGTTTCTTGTGATGTTCTGAGCGGTCCTAGCATGGATGGCATGGTTCCGGCCAGGGTGTCCAGGGGGTTCGGAGGTTTGCCATCGCGGTCCAGAGCGTGTGCTCGCTCATTTCCCTGAATGCCTTGGTGGCCGGGAATCCATTCTAGGTGATCTGTAATTGTGGCGGATGGTTTGGCATGCATGCTTGGAGGGAAGTGTGGATGTATATAGTCAGTGCTTGCGCCTCTAAGCTGCGGAGAACTGTTCAAGATGGGTTCTTTTCAAAAGTCAGAGGCATCCAGTGCCAAATGACACCAACTTTAAAATGGCTGCTTCAGTGGCGGCGATGAAAAGGTTGTATTTGCTAAATCATGCACCCTCAACGTCGCCTATCAAAGCTCAGAGCTTTAAAATATCTCCCTGATATTTTTACTCTCAATTCTATTCTGGTTACTAAATGAACAGAACGCTTACAAAAATTTAATTGCGGATGTATTTTATCTTACATTATTTCAGTGAGTGTTCTTGTTTGTATTCCTCTTTCCACGTTCTATTTGTTGATACGTAGATACAGAGGGAAACATTGGGTCGTGAATACATTCTCAAAACCGCTACAGTCTTCAACTCTTGCTGAACGTTTTACTACTATTATTTTATTATTGTCACAGCCCTACAATCGTGTGCACTCGCGATATATTTTGCTAAGTGGTAATTTATTAACATTACAATTAAAAAGCTATCGCTGATATCAAGAAAGTATAGTTACGAAGCAGAACAGTGTATTAGATATATGTTTTCCGTAAGATTGAAGGATTATTCCTTCATAATACGGTTATGATATTTATTAAATTTTTAAATGTATATATTATGACAGTTAATAGTAGAAAACATGGAAATGACTGAACCGTGCTGATCGATTGGAATTATTGTTACGAAGCAATAGACTCGATCGGCACGATTCATTCTCCTTCCTATTTTTTAGTATTTCGTGTTCAGATGTCACACATGATGATGAAAAGTTTACGTTATGGCAGATAATAAATTTTAAAATCATGTAATTGAGAAAATGTCTGCGAAGGAGATTGCACAGCCGAAGCCTTCAATTCATGGATATCGAGAGGAATTTACATGCTGACGTCGGTAAGCTCACACCTCACAACACACACACACACACACACACACACACACACACACACACACACACACACACACACACACACACACACACACACACACACACACACACACACACACACACACACGCGCGCGCGCACACGCGCACGCACACGCACACGCACACGGGAGTATCAGAAAACGCAGGCCAAATCGTTCCTGCGAAAACTACTCATCGCAACGAAAAGGCTTGTGTCGTTTGGTCCTGGGCCAGGGGCCCATTTAGAAAATTATTAAAGTCTGGGATACTTAAGTTGTTCATTAATTTTTCGTAACTAACCTTTTTAATATTGTGTTTAAGGGCATAGTTTCAATTATAAAATTGCACAGTAACATCGAAAAACACTACATCAACAAATTGCACAGCGATAGAAGGCACGCGTCACCATTTTACGGCTTTCTTAGAAAACCGCACAAATTCGATTGGTGTATATATATATATATATTCATACAGGCGTGTTTGTTTAAAAAAAGCGGTGAAAGTTACACTTATGCGGTTTGTGCAGGTTAGTTATACGGTCAGGGGACATTATGTGGGTTGCTACTCTTTGCGATAAGTCGGCAAATTCATCATAATTCGTTAATTAACCTTTTAATCAGTGAAAATAGATATTGTCCCAATTAGAAACTTACTGAAGCTTCATCTAAAACCACTAAATCAACTCTTTTTAGAACGACTTGAAGCTCGAGGGAAACTAGGGCGCACAAAGTTACCACTCGTGCCGCAGGCGCAAAGCTAGCAGTGGCGGAACGCGATGATTATTTAATCATCCGCTTTCCCGCCACTGCTGGCTTTGCGCCTGCTTCACGAGTGGTAACTTTAGCGCGCCCTGAGTTCCACGAGCTCAAGTCGTTCTAAAGAGTTGATTTAGGGTTTCGATGACGTTCAGTAAGATTTTAATTGGAACCATATGTCTATTTTCACTAATAAAACATTAACTAAAGAATGTTCACTAATCAACTGACTTATCGCAAGATTAGCCACCTACGTAATGTCCCCTTTACCATGTAACTCACCTGCAGAAACTGCATATGTGTAACTTTCACGGCTATTTTTAACAAAATGCGTTAATCTTAAAAAACACTCCTACATACATACCCTATACATGCATACATGCAAAATGGCAATATATATATATATATATATATATATATATATATATATATATATATATATATATATATATATATATATATATATATATATATATTACCATTTTTTGCAACTATATAAGTAGATTAAAGAAATCTGCTTGATCCGTTATCGAGAGTTGAGTCTGTCAAAAGTACCAGCAGACCCTGGAATATCAGATAGAGCTGGGACCCAACATTCAGGTCCGCGATGCCATCCAGAGCACACTGTTGACAAATAAAGCGTTTATGCAGTGAAGCCTACGCACTTGCGTTCTTATCCCTCTGTTTGTAACCGGCGAGACGAATGCGCATACGTTGAAGATCCAAGTGATGAGGGGTTAAACAAACACATATATGGATTCCATATGACCTCCAACGAGGACTCGGACCCTATGATCTCACCAGTGTGGGCCCGATTTACAAGCCCAAGATTGTGAGCTTCTTTTCTTTTTTTATTTAGTGTATGAAAGAAGAACATTCAAGTCAGTTTAGAAAGCTGTACAATATTTTGAACAGCATACTAAAACTAGCGCCCTTCGAGAGGGTTTTCAAAACTTCAATTGAATCGGTTCAGATTCCAAATCTAGTTTCACATGAACACAAACGCTTTCAGCAAATTGAAAAAAATAATGCCGAACTTTTCTACCATTAAGGTCAGCTGGTAGGATCGCCATGCGTGACCTCCAAATGCTACACAAACCTAATAACATGATCGTAGTTGTAAGCGCGCCATCTTATTAGAGACTCAAGAAAACGCAATCTGGTTTTACCGAGATTGGCGAGCTTGTGAAGCTGTGGTTATTAAATGCGGAAAC
Source organism: Ixodes ricinus (assembly GCA_037355805.1). Taxonomy (NCBI): domain Eukaryota; kingdom Metazoa; phylum Arthropoda; class Arachnida; order Ixodida; family Ixodidae; genus Ixodes; species Ixodes ricinus. The sequence goes on from JAZHYW010004098.1 coordinate 202,236, forward strand.
ATTTGTCTTGTGAACCAACACTGCAATGTGCAAGTAGCGCGAGCCGGTAGCTTTGACTCAGTGTTGTACGGAACGGCGTTCCAAGGAACGGCATTCCTGTAACGCGTCCTTTCAGGAGGAACGAAGGAACGCCGCCGTTCCATTTTGCATTGGTGGAACTGGAACAGGAACTCGTTACATTTTTACTGGAATGGAAAGAGAAACGGCGGCTTTTTTTTTTGTCCAGTGAGGTAATTTGTATATTATTTCTAAGACGGAAATTCTAAAAGTATAAAAACAATGTTTTTACGAAGAGCAGAGATCTCGTTAACGTTTTTACTAGTTATGTCTTGAGATTATTTTGTTTGGACCTCGCTTGGTAATCGTCGGATGCCGAAGAGCTATTGGACATTGATTATTTTTCAGTGCCCAAAACTGCGGTAAAAAACAAAAAAACAATCTTTAATTGAAGGAAAAGACACAGAAAGAGGAACGTTTCCAACTCAGATACTTTCTTTGCTTCCACGAATCCTCATACACCAGACATCTAAGGCCAACTACAGCCATCATTGAACTTCTACAAGGAGACCTTCAGTTACAACAAAAGAACAGGTTACCAGACATCGAACTCACCCTTGTATCCCGAACATTGGTCACTTGGAAGATAACCAAGGTACCTTTATTCTTTTAGAGGCGCAGCTCTTAGGCGCCCGTTTCCGGCAGGCGGCGTCGCCGTCGGCGTCGGCGTAACCTCAAGGTCTCTCCAAGGTCACGTGACCCCCAAGGTCACGTGACCCCCAGGTCACGTGACCCCTAGGCCACGTGGCCCCCGAGGTCACGTGACCCCGAGGTCACGTGACCCCCTATGACACGTGACCCCCGAGGTCACGTGACCCCCCAGGTCACGTGACTCCCGAGGCCGTGACCCCCAAGGTCACGTGACCCCCAGGTCACGCGACCCCCAGGCCACGTGGCCCCCAGGTCACGTGACCCCCAAGGCCACGTGGCCCCAGGTCACGTGACCATCGGCCCCGAGCTCACGTGAGGCCCCCCTCCTCCGCACCTTCCCCCTCCTCAAGAGCTGCGCTCCAATTCGGCATTACAGGGAGTTGTAAGCGGCCATTTCTTTTTCCTTCTCCCCCAACTTCACACTCAACAACGAATCCAACCTTGACGAAGAAGGGCTTGTAGTTTTCAAGACCGACCTTCCAAAACCCTACCCTCTTCTTCACTTGCCCGTCTTGCGGATAGCAACATCGAGAAGCAACAGTTGTTAAGTTCGAACATGGGACTTTGTTTCATTGAAACGTGTGAGGTTGTTGTAAAACGCTCGTGCAATGTGGGGTAACTGTACATTTGGCTCGTCTGAATCGCACACCTTTAACATGAATATGGTTCAAAGCTGAGATTCTAAAGGTGAATATATCAACAAATGAAACCCTGCTTCCGCTTGTCTTCTACTCCTGGTGCTCTTCTATCACAACATTCGAATTCTTATGTTCCTATTTGATGCGATAGATAAAAAGAAACTTTCGTCGATCTAACTAAGTACAGTAATCAGCAAAGTAGAAATGTAACGTATATGTAATGATCAGTTCCATTTTTTTAACTGTAATGGGAACGAGTTCCTTTTTAACAAATGGAACTTGTAACGGGAACGCATCTCAAAATTCAGAAGGAACGAGGAACGATATTTCGTTCCTTTTTTTGAAGAACGATGTACAACACTGTTGACTTTTATGTTTACACACATATTTAGTATACTAAGAAATAAACATTTAAATTTAAATTTTTAATCAAACAACAAAAGTCGTTGGTAAGTTGCGGGATCGAAAAGTTATATCAAAAGTTATGTGAATGGTTTATGAGTAAACATAATATACTTGATCATTGTCGGTGACATAATATTAATCGTATTACAATAACAGTGCCATGTAAGTTTAGTAAAGAATCGTTTCCGCTGAACGGTACAAGACGGTATGCGATTTAATTTCAACTTCAATTTGCGCAGTGTCCTTGCGAAAATATTTTTATGTCCCAATATTTTTTTAAATTTTACTAAAGTGTGATACAACGTCTTAACTTTTTTAGACATTAAAATATCAGATGCCAGCTCTACAGGCGGACAAACCTTGGCTATGAGGGCTCCATGCGATTCAGACGAATTGCACGCACGGAATAACTGTCTTAATTTTGTTTTGATGTTCAGTTCTTCTCCTTTTTACGTCTTCACCTCTCTATCAGGCTTGAAGTCGTCATGTTTAGATTTCTTTGGCTAAACATAATTGCTTAAAACACGACAGTTGCTATCGATCGATGTTATGCATTATTCTGTATCATTTAGCTATTGCGATCGGTTATGCTTTATAGCAACCAGTGTATGCGCTCTATTCATTAGAAACACGCTGGTTAAACACAATGAGCTGTGCCACTGGGCCTTGTGTTGTAATCAGATTTTAAATGTATAAGATCTGCATGTAATTATACTGAAGCAATAAACGCCGCCTTTTTGTTTTTTTGCAAGACTTACTGCAATCACTTTTCCAATTACGTCCACAGCGGGTTGCTGCAATTGGAAAGCAGACAGAATATGACGATACACATCATCGATTATTGATCAGGTCTTTGAGGGTTTAGCAAAATTTGAGTACCTAATATAGACTTCGAGTTTTCTTTAGTTGCTTAGAAGTGTCGAAAAACAATCCAGTGGAATTTGCAGGTCAAATAGTATCCGCACGTTTTTTATAGCAATTCATGAATGAGAATATCATATGGAATTTTGATGTGAGTAAAAGGTCTTCTCTTTTACCAACGCTAATTTTTCTTATCCGAAAAATATTTTAGGATTAATAGTCCAATAGGTGCTGTTGAATATACCTACTGATTGTGCTCAACACCGCAATGGCAAACAGTCAGTTCTTTAGTTATTCATTCCTTGTCGGGCGTGTGTGTGACGCTAGTAGGCTTACGGGAGCTGCAGAATATAGTTTATTTCAAAGTTGTCAATTCAAAAAATAAATAGTATTTTATATTATACCATTAGTGTTTCCCTTCCAAAATCACTTCAATATATTATCACTTCACAATATATGTTATATTACACGAAACAATATAGTACGACACACATAACTTAGTTCTGCAGTTTAATTGTGAAACTGAAACGAGCTTGTTTGCTTTTTCTAGCACCGAGATGTTTAGTATACATTCAGACATTAAACGAATTTGCAGCCAACATTTCCAGAGAGTCAATGTTCTGTGGTGTATGACGGTCCACGCACAGGACAAACAAAAGAACTGCGAAAAGGTGAGTACTTTATAAGCTCATCTCTGGTACCTGGTGTGACAGAATAGTCCTTTTTTCAATTATGCAGTTTGAGTTGCAAGGTTATTACAACTCAAACTGCAGTGTTAAACATGTTTTGTTAAAGAAATTCAATATTTTTTTCTTTTTTGCGCTGTATGTTTGGTTAATCAAACTGTCCCCGCGTAGGCGATCATTCTGCTCTTAAAAAAACTCCCAGCTCCTGACAGAATTCGTAGAAACACAAAATATCCCGAATCATTTTTTGAAATAAAGTGCGATGAATTGTGTAAGATGTGTTCTGCATAACGTGTCGCGTAAAACTTAAATAAGTAAAGAAACTTTCAGCGGATCTTCCCATGAAATTTGAAGCAGAGATGAATATTACAATGTCATGAACAATGAAATTCACATTCACTTATTCAGTTATTCCGTCTTTAAAAAAAAACTATTCCTGTATTAGCACGCACAAAAAAGGCAATGCGGGAATTCATTACTACACCAATTTATTTAGTGATATTGTGGCGTCACGAGCAAGCACCCGCAGCCACTGCCATCCCCGACCTTTCTGGCTATACCATACAGCTCGTGCTACTCTCACCAGACTAAACGAACGCATTCGAACCTATGTCTCCGAAGACCTAAGCACGGCGACACAGGTTTCTGTTCGCCATGACACGGTGCGTTCACCTGTCCAACCACCCTGTGACGGGCCATTTAATATTCTTGAACAGAAAAGTAACTTTTCGTCCTAGATGTCAACGATTGACGAGACATTGTTTCACTAGACCGGCTCAAGGGCGCACACCTGGAACCGAAACCATCCGAAACTTGCATGGGTAGACGCATCGCCATTGTTAACGCCTTCCTTCTCATCCCCATCCTGCCATCCACCCAACGCCACTCCCTAAACTTCATCATCGCTCCGTCTCCCGGGCACTTGAACATCGCAGACTCCTCAAGGAGGGTGATAGGCAGCATCAATGGCGCTACGACAAGCATGCCACGAGCCACCGAGAGCAGTGTGTTCTCGTGCTTACGCGAATGTATACAAGATTGGCAGCATGTGCACCAGCAGTAAAAAGCCATTGACCAGGCGCGCTCTGCATTACCACTAATTATGTCCTGCTTTTGTAAATACGTAAATACAGTTTAATATGGTACGTGAAAATCTTTACCTTCTATAATATTATGTTAAGCGAACTGATACTGCACGTTGTCAGGAAAATGAGAACCGTCACATAATACTGTAGAATTTTACTTACGCTGTTTGAGTACAGAGGTCGCCAGTCGGACCTACGCACTGAAAAAAATTATACAAGAAACTAGTTTATAAATTAGGACGTTTGATATTTGTTGTTTCAGTGTTCATTCAAATAAAACTCAATGATATAGTCATGTTCCAACCGACTGGGAAAACTTGGCATCTTACTTTTAAAGGTGCCCATTTAAATATGGCTTTACATAACATTCGTTTTAAAATCTTGTGCTATCTCTTGCAGACGATCGTCTTTAACCAATACAAAATGTTTGGGAAAAACATTAGTTTAAATATATACAACATTGCTCAGTGGGGGCAATTTAATTTGCTTCTTTTGATTAACGCAGGAGTCGGTACCCAACATTCGTGATAGACGAGAAAGCCATCCCACGTGTTCAGTGATTAATCAAAGAACATGAAAAGTGAAAGAAAAAAAAATGAAAATATTCTAGTCACCTTTTTAGTTCGGAACCAAACGAAATGATGACGCAGCAATATAAAATCATCCTCAAGTGTTTTAAAGTCCCATACTTAAAGAAAACGGATGACGCGGTTCATAATATTCGCACTTCTTGCTTTTCTAATACGGAAATCTTAACTCCGGAGCGATAATAAGCTTGAGAACATTACGACAAAACATCGGGACACGTCACACCCTGCATTTCTCAAGCTGTCTGCAACTATTATTGACCCACTCCACATTGAAATGCGTAAAATAAAGAACGTCAGAGAGCACGCCAGGGAAACTCTAAACTTGGCACAACCTTGGCGATTCTAATGGTCGGAATTGAACCTAGTACGCTTCTACTCCAAGGTGTTAGTTAGTTACAAATATCTTCTTGTGGTGTTGCCATCCTTTTCTCTGGCACGCAACGTAATTGCAGAAGTGCCCCACTTGAGCCGGACGTGCTCTTATGAAAGAGGAAGCAGCAGTGAAGACGAAATCTGGAACTTATTTGGTAATCAAGGCCCAAAGTTTCCAGATGACAGCCAAACTACCAGCGGTGAACAACTTCTGTTTGGCAAATTAGGGCCAAGATACCCAGGCTCTGGACAAAAGAAGATCAAGCTTGGCTCAACGTTTGCTCCTTCGGGCTTTTTAATATTTTTTACATTTCCAGACCAAAATAACCAACAAGTTTTGACCCAAAGAACTGTGCTACCTGGGCTACCTCACTGAAAGCAATTATATGAATCTATATAACAACTGATATGAAATACCCAAAAACTGATATGCGGTGTATGAGAACTGATATGCAGCATATGCCATCTGATATGCAGCATACAAGTTCATATGTGATTTGAATGATAACTTATATGACTTTCATTTTAGAATTTGCAATGTGTCCGATAAACGTATCAGAAATAGGTTCTTATATTATTTTTTCATTATACGACGTGCCGTGCGGGCAAGCAAACACGTGGCTTGTAACCGCAGTGGAGCGGCTTCATTTATTAGCTTTCAAATAATTACGGCATGAGGGTTTACTTTCTACTAAGAGATTCATCCCCTGAGCCGTTAGAAAGACTTTCAGAGGTATGGCATTACTGAAAATGAATCAACATGTTCGGAATGTTATTTATTGTAGGTGGTCACCCAGAAAATCCGTACCTTCAAAACGACCAGTAAAAAGGCGGAATCGCAGACCTAAGAAGTTGCTATCGTATGGTGTCTGCTGTATTGATGTTTGTTAGTGCCGTGTATGTGTATTTCTCAATGTATATGTTCAGCTGATGCTATAGTGGTCTGCGTAATGTATCTACATAGTGGCGTGAGAAAATAAAAATATTTTTGTAGCACATGAATTGGGCGGTAGCTAGCGCCACTAGCCTAGCTGAAACTGATATGCGACATATGAAACTGATATGAAATAACAAGTTCTGATATGAAAAGGGTGTCCAATAAACATATCAGGAATAAATTCATATAATCTTTTTCAGTAGTGTAGCGGGAGTAAAAAAAGTCACCAGAATCGAAATCTACTGCGGAATAATCATAGTCGTAACATTGTTGAAATTAATGTTTTTTCGACGTTACTAGCAAAACACTCGAAACTTTTTTCTCAAGAGGTATTTTTTTACCCTTATCCAACTGTCATAAATTCTCCAACAATACGAAAGACCCATTCAACGAGGCAAATTCAGGCGGCAGGCGCAGGTTCGCTTTAGGTAAGCCCATATTATTTGGTGTGAATAAATGCACAAGCCTGTGTTAAATTATTTCTAAAATAAAAAGTGCTTCTGGCCAATACATACTTAGCGCTCCCCAGTTTTGGCGGTAACACGTTACAAGCTTCGGCATTACAAGTAAAACGTTATTTCTTTTAAAAAACGCAACAACATAATAATTATATTTTAATACAATAACGTAAAACATACTTATGTCACTTATTTCGCATGACGGGCAATGTATACTTACGTTACATTTTGCATGTTCTTATCAAAACCCCAAAAACAACAGTTAATTTTTTTGTGTGTTTTAGTTTTTTAAATCATATATTCTTGCACTCATCCCATATACCTTTAGACTCCAAACCGTAAAAAACATAGGTAATTATGTTAAGCGTCGGCATTAACATAATATTTCTTGAAATATTGCGCTTATGCATACATTCAACGTCAAAAAAGTAAAATATTTTGATTTACAAACAAGAAGTACCACAAAAGTAAAATTCGTCAGTTTTTATCGGTAACGGTAGCAGTAAAGTGCTCTTTTTATTTTCAGTAACGCAAGGAGCGTATTTCGCTATGTTCTTGGTAATGCTTACAACACTGGGTCCGCTACTGCATAAGCTGCCTAGCAAATTGATCTTCTGGATTGTTGGAGACTGCACTTCATTCTTGATGCCCAAGGGCTATAGTGAGCCTCGATTTTTGTGACTCCATTTGAGCAAGAGCATTGATCACGATTTGGAGCTGAATAAAGATGTGCTTGTTGAAAGTTTCACAAAATGGGTGCAATATTGTTACTGGATTGTCTCAACTCGATGTTTATATGCTGGCTAATTATTATGACTGTACCACGCAGTGCCTTCATATAGTATTTTGCGACTGTCATCAACATATTATCGTAGAGTATTAGACAATGTGGTACGTGTTTTGTGTAATATTAAAGCGGTAATCACAGCAGCATCAGAGGCTTACTCTCTGAAAGACGTTGATTCTTTGAGTCACAAATCATTACTTCCGTTCGGCTTGTAAATGGTAAAGCGTTATGTGGACGGGTTACAGCGGTTCTTAACTGTAGGAGCCTAATACATGTATCTGCTTCAAAAACTAACGTTTAAAAACTTAGCAGAATTACGCTGATAAAATCCTGAAATGCCATAACTACGGGCCCAAACACTAAATATATGTCACTCAAAAAATATATAAAACAATATTCGATACGAGTTAGATGCTTTGACAAGCCGATATGTTGGCAGACGAATACCTTCCCAAGACCCAGGATATTTGCGAGGGTAAGGTTGAGGCAAGAACCTGTAAATAAGAATTTACACAAATAAAACCAAAATCAAGACAAAACAAGCACAGCTCCAAAACAAATCCGAAGACAAAATTGAAGACACAATCAGCCTTCATAAAACAATATTGGATAATAATTAGAAGGCAAGAAATTTATAAAATGATCTTACTGTCTCCAGTAGCCGAAGCTTGATGCACATAGGCGAAGAGAACACACAAAGTGGCAACTACAGCGGAATTCATGTTTGGTTACTAAAATATGAAATGTTCGATAAATTTTCACTCCTGGCGAAATTCTAGGTAGGCTCTGTGGCTCGACGCTAATTCCATCTCTATTTATCTAAAAAAACGCTCATCGTGCACAGCCCTCCAAAAATATTTAAAAACAAAACACTGATGTCTGACGTTTACTTGGCGTCAGTCAGGTGCCGTTTCACATTTCCCTAGTCTGATTCGTGATACATAACAGGAAGCAGCGATAGCTCGTGAGTTAAATATAAATCTAACGATAAACTGGCCAGACTAACAGTGCTATACGCCCGTAAAAATGGCACACGTGGCATATCTTTTTTATTCATTATTTCCTTATAACATATTGCCAGTAAAACTCTTCACATTCATATAGAATGTTTATAGACAAAACTTTTATCAGGTCAATGTCAGCGGAATTCTATGCTGTTTTTATTTAATGTTGATTCTAATCACTCAGTACGGTCGACGTCGACAATGAGAAACCGCTGCGGTAAAGTTTGAAAGTAATTATAAAGCTGAGGTAAAAACAAAACTAAAACAAAACGAAAACCCTGGTTTTTTTCGGCATTTTAGCGTCCTGTGACAGATGTGGCTCAAATATAAAGGAGAATTTGAAACAAATAAAAAATGGTTGTTTTCGAGTGCAAGAGATTCAGAACATTGGAAAGGTTGAAAAATCTGAAAACTCACAAGCTCATCAATTTGTACTCACTAATGGAAACTATCGAAGAAACGAATGAAAAAAATAATTCAGAATACGAGGGTTATTTCTTACGATGTTGCAATTAAAAACCACGACAAATCCGCAATGCTGTAGCTTTGCCAAATTTTTGCTTGGTTTTTTTTTTTTTTACCGCGGTTTCAGAATTGTTTTACGTTGACAGCGAAACTACCAGAACTCAGCAAAAGCGTATTTTCCGCATGTTCTATGGTTTGAATAACCCACAAATCAACCAAAAAGGACACTCGCTCCAGGAAACGAAGCACCGTTTATGAAAATATTTCGGAAATATTTTGGTCGTAATATCTATATATGAATAGTTCTAATATTTATTCGAAATATTCGCGACCGATATTTTGGGGGAAAACTTGTGTTAGTTACTATTAATTGCAATCAATATTTAATATTGAAACGCTATGAAGGAGAAGGACTATTGAGAAACTAATTTTTTTCTCATAAAGTATGGTACCAATAAACATGAGTGTTTTTGTGAGTATAAAGTTTCATTGTGCCCTGAAGACCTTATCGTCATTTTTTAAGTTTTTCCTTTGCGGAATTTGGGAATTACAACCGTTATCTCGTATTTGCTCTCCGTTTACCTATAGGCAATTTATTCTAGGCAATATACTCTTTTCAAAAGGAAGGGGCGCCACGAGAGTGCATGTGGGCACCTTAGGAATGATCGATACTGGAGCCTTCAAACACACTCTCTAAGAAATAGGGGGTGTACAGGGCTACACCCCTTGTCCCATATGTAACACCCCAAAACTACATTTAGAATTTTCAGTCCACTGACGTCGAGATGGCGATATCAAATTTTACGAGCGGCTTGATAGCTGTTGGATATAACGTACTAGATAGATAATGTGCGTATTAAAGACTACGAAAAAAAGTTTACTGAGGTTTTGCAGCAGGGTCAAAAAATCTTGATTGTCTTAATGTAGCCTTTAATGAGTGCATTAGTTATTTTAATAAGTTGTATCGCTCGACTATCAAGCCGCTCTTGAAAGTTGGTATCGCCAGCTCCGCGTCAGTGGACAGACCGACGAAATTTAGTTTTGGGGAGTTACATATGGGACAAGGGAGTCCCCCTGTACACCCCGTTTTCTCGGCTATAGCGCAGTTTCTTGCACGTAAGTTAGTTGCCCAATATATTGTAAATTATATGCAATATACAGGGCGTTTTTTCTTCTTTTATTAAAACGATATTTGTTTAAAGTAGGGCTTTGTGCTTTGTGGATGTTGTCTTCGATATGTGCTGTTCAAGGTTGGTGGACATTGGAGGTACCAATATACGGTAAAATATGTACGTGTCCAACGAGGACGAGCAATCACGTCCAGTCCTGCACAGTGCATTCCAGAAGTCCTTGGGGCTGCATCATCCGGACACGTACAAGCTAGTGGCCGCATTTCAAAGAGAGCAGAGATTGACAAAGCAGAAGCTGGCGGATGTACTTCGTGGAGAGGCTCAAAGGAGCAGCAAGGCCACCTATGTTCACGTAGCGAAGAATTTGAGCAAGCAAGTTGAAGAGTACGACCAAAGGTGCATAATAGACTACGTCCGCGGTTTCGAGCAATCATTTAGTCTTTGATTGTTTTTAAATATTATAGAACGGCAATAAAATGGCGTTAAAGATAACAATCCGAGGAAACATGTGTTTGAAGACTCAAACATCGATCATTCCCAAGGCGCGCACATGCGCCCTCGTGACGCGCGCTCTAATGGCACGCGCTCTCGTGTCGCGGCGCTCTTGTGTCGTACACCCTTCAAAAGTCCATCAAGCAACATTGGCAGTCGCCATTGCTTGGACACGAAGGCGCTTGATTGGATCCGAGTCCTCGTCAAACGTTGACGTCACACTCGGGTCCAATACGAGCTCAGAGTACGTGAGCAAGCAATGGCGGACAGGCGTTGGCGCGGACTTTTCCTCGACGGATTAAGAAGCCTAGGCCGTGGCGAGTGCCGTGCATCTCAACATTGTTTTGCAGCCAATCAGATTGCTGCACGAGCCGATAAGAACGCCGAACGAAGAATCGAGAAGCAAGAAGCGCGGTCGAAGTAGGCCACGCTCGGCGTCTCTTCGGCTCTCAGTGACTTTTAAAGGGACACTGACAGCCCCCAAAATTTGCTCTTATTCTTTTGACAGGATTTTAACATGGTGTCACAAAACTACTCGATCATAATTTTGATACAGCGTCAAGTATTTTTTTAATAAAGGAAGAATAAAATGCAACTGCTCAAAACCGAAACCGAAACTGGACTGGGGAGGAAGAAGAAAGATGGAGGAGCAGAGCGTTGCCGGCAGTCACGTGGCTGTACAACTTGTCCTTTCTCAATCAACGTATTCGCTTTAAAAAAAAACAACACGAAAAATGAGTATCGTATTTATTTTTCTATTTTTATTATTAAGTGTGTACCTTCGATGACTCACGACTTTGATTATATTTGGTGGTTGTGTCTAAACATTCACAAAACGGCGCGTGACCATGAAGAAGAGAGTCAGCTCGACTCAAACCCGCCAGTTCTGGATCGGCGGTTTTCGGGCGGAAAGGAAACAAATTTCGAGCCGCAAATTGTGTTCTGGGCAGTTGGGGTCTCGCATGGCATGTACAAATAAAAACCTTGGCGAGCACCAATACCCGGTCAGTGTCCCTTTAACGTTCCACAGCTCACGTAACGATATGCAATAAACAAACTTTAGTTTCCTTAATGAGGTTAAATGTAGCCTAATACAATAGACGGCTTATATCGTCTACTGTCCCACTGGTAGGCCATTCTTGGCAAGTTCCTTGCCACGTTACTTTAAAATTGTGTGACTCGTTTTATGCTCAGCAGCTATCGTCGTACAGTCAGCGTATAATACGCGAAAACTAACCACTTTTACTACTTGCTTCGTTGCGCCGTAAATTCTCTCGTTTGTGTCTTTTCTACATAATATAACATACTAATTCTATCCGAAGAGAAAAACTCCTCGACGCCTATTACCTTTCTTTACGAATCGATCATCAGTTCGATGTTGTCCTTTGTCATTCCGAACCTCAGCCTTTAACTGTTCCTTCATATCTAGAACATCGTTAGAGTGGAGCCTCATGCCCGTATCTATAGTATCAATACCCTCATGAAGTTTCTTTAAATACGATGTTAATAACTTACATGACTGTTTTTTACTAATATTTTTTATCTTGCTGTGTTTAATTGCCTACTACACTTTTCAATACCCTCTGTACCCAGAGGATATGTAGAATTAATATACACATATTTCCCTCAATATCTTCACCGCGCTGTCCTTAATTTCTTTGAGAATTATTGGTCGCGTTACCTAACAAATGCATATACACGCCCGAAACGCAACCACTTGTTGATCCACGCAGAGCCGCTCAGCTTGCGTCAGTACCGCCGCCAGCGCCTTTCGCAGCGTGACACGTCGCACTCAACGTTATAACACGCGGCACAAGTCGCGTCCTGCGTGGAAAGCTCTTTAAGAAAGAGGCTGTCCCCTATGTTTTTCGCTTGCCGTGCTTTCATGTTGGCCTATTACAATAAAAAAATAGCCCTCCACTCTTAACAACCACAACAAGAAAAGGTAATTTTACTTACAATTCGATTTAAAAATTCTGGTCAGCCATTTTGTAAAAATCTGGGTCCCTGCAATATTGTCTATTATAGTAAAGACACTGCACATTATATATTACAGGATAGATCGAAAACTGTTGTCGTTCAGGTTCGCCAGAAGGCAATGCAATAAAAGGATTTGAATATTTACCGACTCAGTATGCCGGCATTTAAATTATGTTATTGTATCCACTAAAACGATAAAATATTTTTGTGATCATGCATGTTTAAAGTTTTTCTTTTCACCTGTGTGGTGACTTTTTGAGTACTTCATTTTACACAGTGCTACTACCCTAGTAGCGCCAGCGCAATATGGGTGTGTTAGCGCAAGTAATTCGAATACGAGGGCTCTCTATTTGCGACTTCCGATTAACTCGGAAGGGAAAACAGGAGTGATGAAATACATTCTGATCTGTACAGAATTGCAGATACATACTGTAGCTACCTCTCTGCATAATCACCGCACATGTTTAGACAGTTATAACCCCTTAAAGACCGGCGTACCACCTCGATTTTCTGCGAGGGAGATTATCCTCTCAGCGCTCCCTTTTCCTAAGCTGCAAGGGAGTCAAGTTACGGTAAGACAAACAAGTGGAGAGGATACAGAAAGGAGGAAGCGGGCAAAAGTGAAAAGCTCGAAGTGTACGTCGGCCTTGAACTGGAAGCGCGTACGTCATTTACACGCGCCTCTATTTTGATATGCAAGATTTGACATTTGAAATGTAAGATGGTTCTATAAATAAAGTTTCACAAAGTGTCAGATTAGAGTGATAAATCTTATGAAAACGACATAAACAATATAATTTTCTACGAAAAGATTGGTTACGTAAGCATAGAGATGCTTTCATAGAAGTGACCCTGGCTGTGCGGTGATAGTTTGAAAGAATGAAACAAGCGGAAAAATTCTGAATGGACTCAACAGCAGATACAAGGCTGATATCGTGTGAGTTTGGTGGGGTTTTTGTGTGTATGTTTTTTGTGCACGCCTTGTGAGTGATTTCACTCTGCCAAAGGGCGCGGGGTACGACTTTTATACGAGTCAGCTTCCTTTGACGCGATCGAGCTCTCTTCCATGGGTCTCTCGACGAGGATATTTTTCACGAGGTGCCGTGCTACGTTTCTCGTGGAGTATTATATTGCCGCCCGCAGAGCCGAGAAAGCAACGCTCGGTCACGGTCTTCTAGAAGATTCCCATTCATTCTCGCACTAGTTGTAACTTTCCCTTTGCTTTGTTGTTCTCGAAAGTGCCAGTTCATCCTCGCCCCGAGCGCGCGACGCTCGAACTTTCTTTGCCGAACTTTCGAGATAACGACGCACTCTAGATAAGCAGCTGCCCGCGACCTTGTCGAGTCAGTCTCGCTCGTGCTCTCTGTTGTCGCCGCCGAATCGCCGCCTGCTTTTCTGCTGCCTCGACGCTCTTTCGTTCTTTACTTATTTTTGGTTGGCACAAGTTCGCCCATTAAACCTTTATTTTTCAGTTCACTCTTCGCCTTCGTCGTCACCTTAATTCGTGACATTTCTGGTGGAGGTGCGGGGTATGAAACCCGTGCAGCGTACCCCTACAAGAACTCGTTCAGCAAGCCCCATTTCCCGACGACCTTCCGTTGAAGACTCGGAGCATCGTGCCAGCCACCGTCTTCAAGGGCAAGCTCCTGAACTCGGACCTCTCCCGGCGAGGACAAGGCAAGTGACAACGACGATGGCTTCCTCGACGGCGCAGACCACAGTAGCAGCCCCCGTCGTTTACCTGCCCGTCGCCCCTCGGACTCCGACGCCTTTCCACGGGGAAATCCACGAGGACGTCGAGGACTGGATCCAACACTACGAGCGCGTGGCACGCCATAACGGATGGACCGCCGAGCAGTACCTGCAGAACCTCTACTTTTCGTTGGAGGGTACTGCGAGGCACTGGTTCGAGAACCACGAGGCTGCGCTCACGTCGTGGGACGCCTGCGTCACCGAGCTGAAGCGGGCGTTCATGAATCAGCATCGCAGGCAGCGGGCCGAAGATCTTCTCCAGGCGAGGACTCAAGGCCCCAACGAAACGGTCACCAGTTTCGTTGAAGACATCCTCCGCCTGAGCAGCCGCGCCGACCCGCAAGCTACCGACGAGAAGAAATTACGCTTCCTTATGAGGGGCGTGAAAAGCGAAATCTTCGGCGGACTTATTCGCAACCCCCGACGACCGTCGAAGAATTTGTTGCCGAAGCAACAAACATCGAGCGGGCGTTAATGGCCCGAGCGAGCCACTACCATCGGCTCAGCAACGTCTCCACTTTGGCCTCGACCCGCTCAGAGTTCAGCACTGGTGCCGACGAGCTCCGCGACATCATCCGAGACGTCGTCCGACAGGAGCTCCGAAAGCTGCTCCCCGCTGCTGAGCGTCCGGCGTCGCTGTCAGTCGCCGAGATCGTACGCGACGAGGTACAGCGGGCCTTGCAGCCCGAACCACCAGTCGACGTGCCCGCTCCCGAGGAACCGACGCTGACCTACGCCGCCATAGCCAGACGACAGCCGCAAGCTCCCCGCCAAGCTGCGACGCCACCACGCCGTGATCCTCCAGCGCCGCAGTACTCCCAACGATCGCGAAGAACGGCAGTACGTCCGCCCAGAGCGACCCTCGCTGAGAAAGACCGACGTTTGGCGAACGGCTGACAGACGCCCGCTTTGTTACCATTGCGGGGAAGCCAACCATGTCTACCGTCGTTGCCCGTACCGACAGCTGGGGCTACGCGGCTTCCACCCCGACGACCCGCGCCCACGCTACGGTGAGCGACCACGCGAGATCGACGACTACCTACGACGTACACCCTCTCCGATGTCTGCGCCTCGACGTGGGTCCCGTTCGCCTTCACCTCGACGTTCTGCATCACCTGTCCATCGGTCCCGCCGAGAGAGCCTGTCTCCAGAGTCCCGCCGGGAAAACTGAGTGCGGCAATACCGGGAGGTGGTATTGCCGATGACGAACGACGCCAATATCCTCCACAAACGTCGGAAGGCTCCCACACTAGCGACGAGACGCATAGGAGCGACGGTTCTGCGACGGTGTCCAATAACCTCGACGTAATCATCGACGGCCACGACGCGAAGGCGCTCATTGACACCGGAGCAGACTATTCCGTTTTAAGTGGGAAGCTCTCTCGCCGTCTTCGGAAAGTGATGACGCCGTGGGATGGCCCGAAAATACGAACCGCCGGCGGACATCTCATCACACCAGTGGGAAGGTGTACTGCGCGCGTGGAAATCCACGGAGAAACCTGCCCCGTGAAATTCGTCGTCCTCAAGGACTGTTCGAGAGACGTCATCCTTGGCATGGACTTCCTCTGTGAGTACGGTGCCGTGATCGACCTTGGCGCAAACAGGTTGACGCTGCGAAAGCCCGTGCTACCTCCGGAGGGATCCAAAACGACGCCAGCCGCCGTCCGAGTCATTGCGGACCACGTGAACCTGCCGCCACGGTCGAGTGTTCTGGTGCCCGTCGTGACCGATGCAGTGGCCCGCGGGAAAGTCCTTCTGGAGGGCAGCGTCCAACTGCTTCTCGGAAGAGGAATAGGCGTCGCAAGGGGCGTAACGGAGCTGCAGGATGGACGTACTGTGGTCCTCGTGACGAACTTTCGACCGGAGGCGCAGCACCTCACGAAAGGTGCCACTGTAGGACACGTTGAGGAACTCCGGGCCGACGCCGAAATCGCCGCGATCTCCGACGAGCCCTCGCCGTGTCAGCCGCACAGTACACCACCGCCGCAGCTCGACGTCAACCCCAAGCTCAGTGCCACGGAACGACGACAGCTCGGAGACCTCCTCGCCGAGTTCGGCGACTGCTTTGCGACGACGTCGAGGGTGCGCCAGACAACAGTGGCGAAACACCGCATCGTTACCAACGAGGATGCGCTCCCGGTGCATCGGCCGCCGTACCGGGTCTCCCCAAAGGAACGAGAGGCCATTCATAACCAAGTACAAGAGATGCTGAACGACGACATCATTCAGCCTTCGAGCAGCCCGTGGGCCTCTCCAGTCGTACTGGTGAAAGAAGGACGGAACGCTTCGATTCTGCGTTGACTACCGGCGGCTCAACGCGGTGACGAAGAAAGACGTGTATCCGCTCCCCCGCATCGACGACACGCTGGACCGGCTGCGCCACTCACGGTACTTTTCGTCGATGGACCTTAAGAGTGGCTACTGGCAGATCGAAGTCGACGAACGGGACCGAGAAAAGACTGCCTTCGTCACGCCCGACGGACTGTATGAGTTCAAGGTGATGCCCTTCGGACTCTGCACAGCGCCGGCAACGTTCCAACGTGTCATGGACACCGTTCTGGCAGGCCTCAAGTGGCAGACATGTCTCGTTTACCTCGACGACGTCGTGGTATTCTCGGCCAACTTCGACGAGCATTTGCGACGCCTTCGGGCCGTTCTTGAGGCAATCAGGACCGCAGGACTCACCCTCAAGCCGACGAAGTGCCGGTTTGCCTACGGCGAACTGAAGTTCCTGGGCCACGTTGTGAGCAACGAAGGTGTAAGTCCTGACCCTGAGAAAACTCGCGCCGTAGCTGCCTTTCCGCCGCCCACCGACAAAAAGGCCGTCCGAAGATTCCTTGGACTTTGCGCATACTACCGGCGATTCGTTCAGGATTTCGCCAAGCTTTCTGCGCCGCTCACGCACCTTACGAAAGACGCCGTGAACTTCGAATGGGGTGGAGAACAACAACAGGCATTCGACGAACTGAAGCGGCGGCTCCAGTCACCACCGATTCTCGGCCACTTCGACCAATCAGCCGAAACGGAAGTTCACACGGACGCCAGTAATACAGGACTCGGAGCGGTACTGGTCCAACGACAAGACGGTGCGGAGCGCGTGATCGCATACGCTAGCCGGACGCTGTCAAACGCGGAACGCAATTACTCGACAACCGAGAAGGAATGTCTGGCCGTCGTCTGGGCCATCACGAAATTCCGCCCGTACTTGTACGGGAGTCCTTTTCGGGTGGTCACCGACCACCACTCGCTGTGTTGGTTAGCGAGCCTGAAGGACCCATCGGGACGCCTCGCTCGGTGGAGCCTACGACTGCAAGAGTACGACGTGACCGTGGTCTACAGGTCAGGCCAAAAACACAGCGACGCCGACTGCCTGTCCAGAGCCCCCGTCGAGTCAGCTACCGGCTGTGCCAAAGACGACGACGACGACGATCACTTTCTTGGGGCAGTAAGCGTTCACGGTATGGCAGCGCTCCAGCGGAACGATCCTGAGCTGCGCGCACTGATCGACCACTTGGAGGGACGAGGGGGTACGATTCCCCGAGTCTTCTCACGTGACCTGCCAAGATTCGCCGTCCGGAGAGGTATCCTCTACAAAGAGAACTTCGGGGGCAGCAACTCGACGTGGCTCCTGGTGATTCCTGCTAGTCTTCGAGAAGAGATCTTCCAAGCCTGCCACGACGACCCAACATCTGGTCACCTTGGCTACAGTAGGACTCTTGCACGGATCCGAGAGAAATACTACTGGCCCAAGCTCCCGAAGACTGTCCACCTCTACGTCCGTTCGTGCCACGAATGCCAACGACGCAAGAAACCACCGACGAAGCCGGCAGGTCTCCTGCAACCGATATCGCCCCCGACTGCACCATTCCAGCAGATTGGAATGGATCTTCTCGGACCATTTCCGCCGTCGACGCAGGGAAACCGTTGGATAATCGTGGCAACTGATTATCTCACCAGGTACGCCGAGACAAAAGCACTCCCGTCGGGGACCGCCGTGGAAGTAGCCAAGTTCTTCGTAGAGTCTATCGTCCTCCGACACGGCGCTCCCCAAGTCCTGATTACGGACCGAGGCTCCTCGTTCATGGCGCAACTGACACAAGAGATACTCCGCCTGAGCCACACCGACCACCGCCGGACCACGGCATACCACCCGCAGACCAACGGGCTGACGGAGCGACTAAACAAGACCATCGCCGACATGATTTCGATATACGTGGACGTGGAACACAAGACGTGGGATGAAGTGTTGCCCTACGTCACGTTCGCGTACAATACGGCGATTCAAGAAACTACCGGCATCACACCTTTTCAGCTGGTGCACGGCAGAAAGGTGACGACGATGCTCGACGCCATGCTGCCCCACGACCCGACGGACGACAGCACCGACGACGCCCAGCTGGTCACCCAACGAGCAGAAGAAGTACGCCAGCTAGCCCGTCTTCGAATAAAGGACCAGCAACGTGTGGACGCTGGCCGGTACAACCTTCGTCGCCGCGACGTGGAGTTCCAGCCCGGAGACAGGGTGTGGGTGTGGACGCCCATTCGCCGCCGCGGACTCAGCGAAAAACTGTTAAAACGCTACTTCGGACCCTACAAGGTCATCCGCCGCCTTGGGGACTTGAACTACGAGGTGCTCCCCGACGGAACCCGACCATCAGGACGCCGCCAGCCACGACCCGAAGTCGTCCACGTCGTTCGACTCAAGCCGTTCTACGCACGATAGGATTGCGATACTGCATGTTTATTTCGTTTCACCGTAAATTTTTTAGCCATTTCTGTTTTCCTTTCACGTTGCATCGGGACGATGCACTTTTAAAAGGGGGATAATGCCGCCCGCAGAGCCGAGAAAGCAACGCTCGGTCACGGTCTTCTAGAAGATTCCCATTCATTCTCGCACTAGTTGTAACTTTCCCTTTGCTTTGTTGTTCTCGAAAGTGCCAGTTCATCCTCGCCCTGAGCGCGCGACGCTCGAACTTTCTTTGCCGAACTTTCGAGATAACGACGCACTCTAGATAAGCAGCTGCCCGCGACCTTGTCGAGTCAGTCTCGCTCGTGCTCTCTGTTGTCGCCGCCGAATCGCCGCCTGCTTTTCTGCTGCCTCGACGCTCTTTCGTTCTTTACTTATTTTTGGTTGGCACAAGTTCGCCTATTAAACCTTTATTTTCAGTTCACTCTTCGCCTTCTCGTCGCCTTAATTCGTGACAATATTAGGGAGTTTTAGAATAGCGCACGCTAAAGCTTTGCGTACGCAAAGAATAGCGTCGTCGCCAGTGCGCATGCTCCGAACGCAAACCAGGTTTTGCGCGTTGCGTGCGCTATTTCAGCGTGCGCTATTTCTCGGAAATAGCGTGCGTACGCAAAAGTCTTTGCGCTTCTCCAAGGAGGATTCGTGATGAGAAGTTGGCTAAAGCCAAGACGAGCACAGTTAAAAAAATGGCGGCTCTCAGGACCATGGCTGCGGCCGCTTTGGCGGCGTCGTGAGTGCGACGTCGGCGGCATCCTCGCGACTGCGATTTTCAATACGGGACGACATTGTACTCGGTTTGGCAACGATCACCGGCAACTTGATGCTTGTGACGCGCGAACATTTCTCGGCGAAGGTACGATGTGCGAAGGTCAGTACACGAGACCTCTCTTGCCGAGGCGACGCAAGCGGACACGACCGGTCAACCGCTCGCGTCGCATTCTCGTGTTTAAACAAATTTAAAAAGGTACGCGGACTAAAAAACTTGTTTTTTTCTAATGTTACAGCATTTCGTGTGTGAAATAAAAATTGTGACTGTATCTTGGTGGCGTCGCAAGCGCGAGATGCTTGGGCTTTTACGTCGCGACGGAGAAACGCTATTCTAAAACTCTCTCGCGTCGCGTGCGCTAATACAAGCGCTAAATTTAGCGCTAGCGTGCGCTAAAATTGCGAACGTTATTCTAAAACTCCCTATTACTAGCCGTGCATGACGCAGCCGGCTGTTGTTCCTTTTCTTTTGTACTTTGGGTACGCATGGAATTTTATACTTCAACGCAGTCCGCCATTAGGCACTGGTGCCCGCTCACGTAAGCACTCAAAATGTACCTTGATCTGAACATAGACTCTAACGTGGGATATGACACTTGAGCGCACCTCGCCATGAAGCACCGGAGCTTGCTCACGCCCGCACTCAGGATGTGATGTGTCCAGTCACGTAGGCTGCAAGTGCTCAGTGCTGTGGGCTGGGGCAATAGGCGTGTGTATTGTTTGTGTTAGCTTCTCAAAACGCAGCTTGACAGACAGTTGTTGAGGCTTTCCAAATTCGATTATCTTCCGCCGAGCGATAAGCACCGAAGGTATAAAGTTTTCACTCAAAGAAAAGTGTGTACCTATAAATTTGTAAGCGTTCGATAGTACCATTCGTTTATCTTTGTAAGAAAACAGTTTTACAATTATTGGCTGATGCTTTTGCTGACTTTACCTACCAAGATAGTGCGCTTTTTCGATTGATAAAAGTTCAATCCCTAACCATGCGTGACGCAGACCTGTAAGAGCTTTTTCCGATTGCCCCCGAGTTTCCTCGTTCGCATCAGGAAGGCCAAAAAAAAAAAGAAGATATGACCGGAGCGCTTTGTTCTTCGGTCTTCCGCATAAATGCCCCCCCCTCCCCCTCCCCCAAATAAAAAAAAAGGAACGGAAGTTTTTTTTTTTAGTTTTGAATCATTTTAGAACATTTAGTTTCTTTAATTTTTACGCACCGTCGTTTTTGCCAATCTCAGCCTTTCCAGTTCGAAGGAACGGCTACCAGCTTGCAAATCTGCCCACTCCAGAACGTTTCGGCGTATACCTGTGAACGCAAGCACTGTCTGTTTCCGTTAGCGTTGCGTGCTCAGCACTGCACGTGGGCGGAGTCCGAGAATTGTGGTCTTGGGTTGGAGCGTGGCAAGGACGCGCATACGCAACGAGGAGCACACAACTGCAAACGCACAGAGCTGCGTTTCATTTTATATGCAATACTAAAACTCTCTTATAAAGTACAATCCCATATCGGCTGCAGAACTACATTGGGACAGTGAAGAGTTGTTTTTGCATTGGGTAATGACATTTTGCAAGTCATGATTACGAGCTGTAGCGCTGTGCCCACTGAGCAGGAGAACTGGGGACCCTCACTAAAACGCTCCCCGTGCTCGCCACGAGAGGACGAGCAACGAGCTGGGGACGCGAATACGGGGAAAGGGTTAGCATAGATATGGGCTCAAGGAGCAAAGCGTGGGCATGCCCCAACCTGGACTACCTGCGCATGTCTCAAAACGGCACTTTCCGCTATTATTGAGAATATTTACTGCAATTTCTGGAAGTTCGAAATATGAGATCGGCTGTATTTAATACCAGAACACCTGGGATTGTAGTTTAAACCGTGGTGACGAATTGCTTGCTTGCTAAACTTTAGAAATTGCTTCCTAGCACAACTTTATTACGAACTTTACTACTCATGGTGTATGCTGAAAAATTATTTTTAGGTGAAGTGGAATTTTTTACGAGGAGCACTGAATTTAGGGTGAGTTCGAAATACGGTGGTCAGATTGTCGCCTATCTGTTCTAAAATGCACGTGTCTGTAGACGGCTCAAGCTGGCTATGTATCCCGATTACGTACTTAACAGGATTGTGTATGGAAATCTTCACAGTTTTTTTTGTTTTGTTCCATTTCTTATTCTTCAAATGTCCACTATTTTATGGGCTTGCTCAATACTTTTAATTGAACTATCAAAATTGTAATATTTCGACTCGGCACATGGCGAAAGCGAGGCATGCTCAATTTAGTATGCCCTGCAATAGCCCCACCACAAGGAAATAAAGAAATGACCCGAACAGAAATGATGTTCCCAGTGCAGCCCTGAGGTTCCCAGGGCGACCTCAGGACTGCCCCGTAGGCTCATTGTGGGCCCCACGGGAGGGCCTTTGTTGGCTGCTCAGTGAGACCCACTGTGTGTCTCGCGAGGTGAGCCCGTATGGGCTTCCCATGTAGGCCCCTCATGGATCCCCCAAGGCAGCCCAGGTGGAGCTGCCCAAGCAGCCCCATTCTGGCCGACTTGAGCACTGACGGGAGACCCGTTGGCCCCCTTTCCAGAGCCCACCCTGTGCTAAAGGTCCCTCGACAGAAGCTTAGGTGGGCTGCCCAGCTAGGCTTCCTGCAGGTCCCACGAGAGGGGGGGAGGGGTAGCACGTGGGCTGCCGAGTAGGCTCCCTGTGGGTGCCGCGAAGGTAAACCATGTGGCTGCTCAAGTAGGCCCCCTGTAGGTCTCATGATGGAGCCCGGTGAGCAGCCAAGTCGGGCCGACTTGGCCCCGGTATCGAAACCAATGTGGGGTGACCAGGTGGGATCTCCGTCGGCCCCCTTTTGGAGCCCACTTTGTTCTCCTAGCGCTGCGAACCGCAGGCACTGGGAGTTCCTATCCTCTTGTGATCGTTCCACAGCCAATAAGATGGCGACATTGGCCAAAGAACGACAAGAACGAATCACAAATCAAAAAGCATAAATACGATAAGCCACACCTATGTATCTTACCCTTTGAGTGACTAAAGCATAATTATAGTAATACTTTGGTTGACACCAAGTAAAGAAAGGAGAACGTTTCCTTGAAACGTTCTCTCTCTCTTTCTTGGTGTCAACTTTTGTGTCCTTGGTTTCGGGTTGCTTCAAAATGTTCAGTATACACCAGCTCACGTGCGCCCTTACGTTCTGTATATTAATAGTGTCAGTCTTTTACACGTTAATAAGAAAAGTAATGGATCACAATTACAATTACTTTTGATTAAAAGTATTTAATTACATTACTTTATTACTCAGAGAGGAAAAAGTATTTCACGGTTTCTTGACAAAGTTACCATACTTTTGGGATTACTTTTGATTTTTAAAACGACGCGTTTTACTTCTGATGGGCGATGTACTGTCCATTATTAGATTACAAAGGCCGAATTAAAAGCTATCTATTTTATAATTCACCAATTTTTGGTAAAACATCTTTCTGTTGGAAACTGAGGTTTGAGGATTTCTCCATAGAAACAAAGGGCGCCATTAAAAATGGGAGTGAAATTTTGACACGGTTAGAAGTAATCTTAGTATTTCCAAAAGTAGGCAGATTACTCTTGTCAATCATTTTATTAAATGTATTCAAACGATAACAAATTTACTCCAGAAAGTAATCTATTACAAGTAATTTGATTGCTTGTAATGGGCACAACGAACGTCTGTACCATAATGCCTGGAATTTGAGCCGCACTGTGGTAGTTTTTTGCCGGTACTCATTAAGTATTATGTTATTCACTCCCACGGTGAATCGCGACGGTTCATACCTTATGCAATATATACTATACTTAATGACAGCTTAAGAAACTTACGGGGCGTACCCTATTATTTTCACGCTTGTATCAGGCGTTTGGTGCTTTCAGCGTTTTTATTCTGTAATGACACAATACTGATAGGTTGCAGAGCGAAAATAAGATGTTCAGAAGCCGCTGGGCCCCTTGCCGTTTCGAACATCTTCAAATGTCAGGAAACTGCACCTTGGGTTTTTGGCGCGGATATTTACAGACTAGCTTGCTTGCCTTAATGCGCCCTCGCGTTTCCGGAAGCTTTAATGCTTTAGCATTGGCACCCACATGACAAGCAAAAGCTGACGGCGCCCGTCTGTGGACAAAACAGTGAAAAGGGAGGCGCACCGCGTAGAGAGGAGGAGAGTGAGTGAAGGACAAGAGGCGAGAGAGGGAGGTGACGTCACGGGGCGGAGAGCCAATGCGCGCCCGGATGCTGGGGTGAATCTGAGACTTGGAGGTGTGCGGAGGGCGTATGCCTTGGTTTGTGCTACAAAATGTAGTGTGATACCAAGTACCTGCACTGATCTAAGTAGGTGGCAAAGATTAAAGAAAGATCCATTGGTGGATCCTTAGGGAATGCGTTAGCATGACCCTTGGCGCAAGCACCACACACGCTTGCCCTTTGGGAAACGCGCTAACGCTTTGAACCCCGCAACCGAAGCCAAAACAAAGGCAGAAAAAATAGAGCGAGCCACAGGGAAAGCCAAAAGTGACAGCCAAAACGGACAACTTAGAGGGTCAGCGTTAGCGTGTCCCAAGGAGGACGTGTGTGGCGTTCCCTAAGGGTCATGATTATGCATTTTATAAGGATCCACCAATGGATCCTTTCCTTTAACTGCCTTTTTTGCGAATACCTTTCTATGTGACGGTCGCTAAGAAATGGGGGTTGTTTATGTCTTCCTGCTTGTCGCGACCATCTGACCTGCGTTTTTTATGGGCACTGGCATCTTAAACAACGCAGGGCATGGCAAGTTCAGGAAATCCTATTATCTCTTCGCAGCCATCTGAGATTGGGAAATTTGCCGAGAAGAACACAAAAGAACGAGTCAGGAAGCAAAAAAGCACGAACATAATAAGCCATGACCTGGGTTATTTTTCTGTCGTGTACGAACACCTTCACCTCCAAAGAAAATGTTCATGTACCATGAAAACTGTAACAAGCGTTTAAATTTTAAACATAAAATACAATAATGACGTTGACTCAACCAAGTGGTACTTTAAGTCAATAATTTGTTGCCACTTTCCAAACTGGAAACTACCAACATCAGCACATAAAAACATGAAGCTTCGTGGTCACGGACTGATGAATCCCGGTGGACGATTCGGTGTTTATTTTTGGTGGCATCGAAAAATTCGCTGCGTCTTGACCACTAGTGCTCGTTGATATGGCCATGTTCAACCTGCGGAAA
>JAZHYW010004099.1:0-23530 GCA_037355805.1 Ixodes ricinus
TTAATTTCAATGAAACAGTAAACGAAAAGCTAGATTAACATATATGCACTCAACATCTATCTCTTTGTACCCCAGTCGCACATAGTGTGCCTGAATCTAAAGGTCGTCCGTCTGGTGGGTCGTCCACAAAATGCGCGGGATTATAGTAAACACTTTGCGTCGCAATATTAAAAGTCGAGTCCACTACTGTTGCTCTTTTGCTTAGAAATTAGTAAGTGCACATCTAATCATGAAATGGGCACGTTTTCGCCATATATATTCTAAAAATCTAGATAATAAAATAAGTTTCTCAATATAAATGAGTGGCGATGCAACCGAGCTTAAAGCAATAATATTTTCAAATCGTCAGGAGAGTGTCAGGACAAACCCTTTCAGTCTACCTTTTATTGAGCTCCTGAGCGGCAAGCACAACGCTTGCTTTCCTGATCAATGTGTGTTTGCACTCAGCGCCGTGATACAGGCCGAATAAGAATGCAGAAAAGAGTGACCTTCGTATTCCCGGTGCGGATATCACCTAAAAAAGAGCGCATTGAAGTGCCCCCTTTTCGACATAGCTTTGCGTTTGATGTCTGTTCTTGACAAGATGCCGGTCTATTCAATTTGTAAATAAGCATCACCCTTGCCTAATTGGTGATTTGTTGTTAAATACAACAAAGTGGTATTTCATAGTCTACTCGACATTAAAGCTACTTAATTCGTCACTTTCTGACGGTCCACGTGTGCAGTCGTCATAGTTCCGCCACGCGCCGCTGTAGCCATGTACTTTGTTTTCATCCAGCCCCATAGACACACTATAATTGTTCATCATCTGAAGCAAAAGAACAAACAGACTTCTATATGTTTGAGAAGTTGAATATGCGTCAGGAACACAAGTTGTTTAAATCAGATTCAAAATGAAAAAAAAGGCATAAGTTTCTCCCAAATCACTTATGCACGTGCCTCTCGAGGATAAAAACGCGGGAAAAAGATCTGCAGAGCATATATCAGATAATTTGTAGGTGCATTAACTTATGACATACCTCTTTTATGGTGATAGGCGCTTTGTTCATGTTGTCAAGTGTTCAGGCAGTTAGAAAATATTTGTTATTGTAATCAATAAATTTGACTGTATGAAGTTCACATAGCCGCTTCAGACCGACATGGGAGGACGAAACTCAAAAAATACGCCATCTGTTGAGTCTGCGGAACGTGCTTATTTGTTCGCTAGCTTGGCGGTAGCGAAACACCAGGTCGCAGGGTTTGCAGAAGAACTGTGTGCTCACGTTAGAGATCTGAAGGCAAATGCACGAAATGTGCAGCAAGAAAAATAATAAATTATATTCTTCTGGATAATGCCATCCACGACGCCTTACTGCAAAAAGAACTATATAGGGATGTGCATGTTTTAAAACGTAAGCACGTTTAACGCAACTCCGTCTGGTTGGGTGAAAAAAGCTGAGAAACGCAGACCTTCACAAACCAAGTCCTAAACACTTAGTGGCCCGACGTTTCAATAGGTCGGGCTCAATAGGTCGACAGCCACTTAACCGTCGGCGTGTGTCAACGGACTAGGGCACTTCAAGAAGAAAAAAGTGGGTAGAAGCGAATGACACAGCGTAGATAGAAAAGAAGCTGCTGCTCTCCACGTGCTGACATAGTCCCCTTGATAAAGTTCAAAAACAAAAAATCGGTTTTGAAACGTCAGACTTTTTACTGTTCAGGACTTCGTTGGTTATGGTGCGTATTTATCTAGTAGAGATGCGTGTAATGACGTTCCTAATTACACATAAATATCGCAAAGAACAGACAATATATGTCTAATTTAAATCACATTAGGACATCCGATTGCACGAGCTCGAAACTTCGCA
Source organism: Ixodes ricinus (assembly GCA_037355805.1). Taxonomy (NCBI): domain Eukaryota; kingdom Metazoa; phylum Arthropoda; class Arachnida; order Ixodida; family Ixodidae; genus Ixodes; species Ixodes ricinus. Next base: position 1,848 of record JAZHYW010004099.1, read on the forward strand.
GAATACTGTCTTGGGAGGCTAAAATGATATTTGGTTTTACGGACACTTGTTTTGTGGCCTGATTTTACAACTCCGTGTTTTATCAGTCATGCGCGCTCTAACATTTTATGAGGCTGCAGCATATCATCGCGAGACTGCTATATATACTGCACAACACCTGGTACAATTTTGGACATCCCCTTGGACATCCCCCGTTTGGACACCGTAAAGGGACGAAGAGAAACCAAATGCTACTTCGAGCGGCGTGCCCATCAATGTCAAACATGAGCCTTCAGTGAAGAGATTGGTCTGGAACGTCGGATAATGATGACATAAAAATTTCTGGAGGTAGAACTGGCTAAATGAGGCGCAAAGTACCCCTTCTTGATCCTTTCAATCACGTGACTCTCACTTACATATTTGCTTGGAACACCCGTAAATTGGCGGGGCGCTCATATCATCGCAGCTGGATGTTATTTTTCAACACTTAGGAAGATCGCGCATGGTTGTTTCACGCTCTTGCCGTTTAGGTTCTCTATTGGCTCAGACCAATAACGTCATCAACAAAAAGAAAATTCGATCAAAATACTGAACCTCTTTCAGCTATTATGCTCAAAATACGCAAGATTTCTTGTTCATTTTATGTTTAATGTGTTGCTAGAGTCCCAGTCCCTTATTCAAACGAAAGCAATGCAAATTTAAAAAAAAAATGACCAGAAACGCTTGTATGGCTCCCTTCAAGTCCAGATGCAGTTTATTCTTCAAACAAACACTAAGATCTTGGCTAAGAATACAAAGATAAAGTGTCGCGAGAATTACACGAGGCATGTAAAATGCGGCCAGGAGAAGAAATGCTCATGTGACACGTCCCTATCTGTATCTGGAAATGCGTTTTAATTTTGAGCAGCTGAGGCTGAGCTGAATAGGTAAACAGGGCTTTTGTGGCTATATGGCGTGTGAAGTTTCAACGGGCTGCAGTTGAGAGTGCGCCTTGTCCTGTTTACTCTTCGTTTCTGTCCCCGTATTTTTTCGGCGCTTTTTTGTTTGCAATGAGACCAACTGGCCCAAATCTCCACTTTACTATGCTACAAGCACGAGCCTTTGGTCCCGACCGCTTGCACTGCAGGAGCGCGCGTGCCCGGACGCTGAAAGCCCCGGAGCTCACTTTTTTTAGTTTCTGATACGCTCACACTTAAAGTGAAACGGAGTATTGTGTTGAGAAATCGATCAGATTTTAACAGAAAAAACTGAAATGTTTAACATGGTTTGCACGTGACATCATCGCACTATGTGTGAGTGGTCAGAGATTTCTTGTTGCTGTAAAAATGAAGCCCGAGGTGAAAAATGCACACTGCAGGAAAGGTTCGCGCTCAGTTGCAACTTCATGCATTCAGAGGCCAAAAAAATATTTTGTCTTGATGCAGCGCCGTGAGGAACGGCGCGAGCGTCTCGGCACCCCGAAAACGCGCGCTTTCTGGGAGGAGCGATTTCGCAGGCGAAGTAATTTTGCAGGATCACGCCGTCTGCTCTGTGCCGAAGATGCGGAGCAGAGGAACATTCACAACACAGTAGGTTTTTAACCCCCTCCCCCTCCCCCCCTTTTTTTTTTTTTTTGTTTTGATCGACACTTCCTCCAGAGAACACTTTTTTACTTCCTGATGGACTCCCTCCTTTGTTTGGGGGTGCCAGTTTGACCATTACTATTTCTGTCATTTGTTAGCACCAATTCTTCTATTTCTTTTATTTTGCATCCAAAAACTGTGAAGTTTAAACAAAACTGCGAGAATTTGACTGGCTGCCTGACTTTCGGCTGTTCCTCAAAGGCCACTAGAATCTTTCTTTTTCATGTATCCCTGCCAGTGCACACTTGTAATTCTATTTATCATCAGATTAATAAGCTATATTCAGTCTTTTCAACGCTTCTATACTCGGGGACAACTTTCTCAGACAGTTCAGCAACAACGAAAACATCTTTGAGTGCCTCAATGATGTGTACATGTAAAATAGTTCATGGCAACGATTTTTGCACTTTCAGTAAATACCGCTAAGAGGTAATCCCCGACGTTGATAGCTGGCAAGAACACCCGTTAGTTTTCCTCTCTGCTCAACGCCAGACGCAGAAAAAATAAAGGAAAGAAAACAGCATCCCCTCCCTCAACTCGCTATTAGAACAGGCGGCACATGTGATCTGACGCTAATTGTATACTGTCAATGTCATCATAGTCATGCGCTGAGGTTTGCAAAGAGTAAAGCACCGGTTGAGATCTAGGCTTTATTAGAGTTCGGCTATTCATCATCTTTGATTGAACACGAGCCAACACGTATGTTCGGCGATGCTGATTGCCAAGAACTCCGAGCACTCGGCTCAGGCGATGAGGACAACCGAGTACATCATGGTGTCGCATGACTCGTGGTGAAAAGTCGCGATGGCTAATGCCCCTGAATAAAAAAGGCAGCGACATCTTCTCCTCCTCCTCTCAGGCAAAACACCTTATATTTTTATGTGTTGCTTTTTTTACACCCCCCGCGTCGACGGTAGCGCCGCCTGGTTTGGCCCAAGATAGCAGGCGTCATTCTTTAAAGGATGTCGTTACTTTTCTGTGTAAATGGGCTTTAGTGATGGCATGTGACGTCACGGTGTCAACAACGAAAGTTAGGAAGAAACGGAAACGATGACGTTACACATCGCGACACTGTTAGCGCGAACACGACATCGGCGCATTTTTCGCGTACTTTAGTCCTAAATAGTATTAGAGAGCACGAAATTTTATTAAGCACAATATAGAACAAATGAGCTCTTTCCGTAGCAGTAATAACTTGGATGACATCCCTTGGTTTCAAAGAGAAAAACTGGAAAAACCGGCGATCTCTTGGACTGGAAAAACTAGAAAAACCGGCGATTCAATACGCGACTAATTTTGCTGACAGCGCCAATGAAGGTTCACTAACACATGAATGCCCATGACACGAAATGAGAGAGGCCTCTATAATCTCTCTCGTCACCTATCCCTGTGTGCAGCTAGAATGGCGACCCTGCCAAAGTCAGGTCGACATTTGCAACTCTCCTGCAATGAATTGGCAAAAGCCCCCAACCGTGACTCCGAGCGAATATGAATGTTCTTCCTGTTTCTCCCACATAGCACCTGTTACATGACACATGATCATGTTGCCCTGTCTTGTTTATTCTTCGTAGTTCGTGTTTTCGGAGCTGTTTTTCCCCATCATGTATATCTAGCAACCGCTTCTGAAGGCACGAGCTCGTACGGCCTGTGCGCAGTCCTCTGCAGGAGCAGCATCTGGTGAGTGACAAGCGGTTGCCTTTGCGTCGCGATCACTGACTACTGCTGAACACGCGGTACAGTTAAATCGAGAAGGAAGCGCTCGGAGTCTTGTGGGCCATCCAGAGGTTCAAATCTTCTCCACAATCAGAGCTCTTGTGTCGAAACTGACCACCAGCCACTGGTCCAGCGCCGGGCTCCAATGACCTCGACCTCTTGCCTCGTCGCGTCCAGCGCTTCCGCATCTGGCTGCTGCGCTACCAGTTCACAGTGCAGCATGTTCCTGGCAAGGGCCTCGCCCCTGCCAACATGTTGTCTAGAGACGCCGAGGTCTTCGCTCCAGCTGCGTCTACACCGGACAGCCTTGAGCTCTTCGTGTCACAGGTTGTGATTGCATACCTAAGACAAAAGAGAGGAGAAAGATAGCAACAGAGCGTTTTCCCCATTTCACTCAACGCGCCCCCAAGCGGATCCGAAAAGGAGAGAGGGACAAGACGTCTTCCTTCTTCTGAGGCTAATGGGGCAGGGTATTCCACCTTATCTTTGCGGGCTGCTCAGGTTTGTGACTTTGCTCATTTTCTTTCAGATACGCTGCACGGTCAGTTTGATAAGCAGTGTTTGTGCGCCCACTCATGCCCACGCAGCACAGTAAATTACCTAAATTTGTGAACCTTTGTATGTCAAGCACAGGGCGCCCATAGTATATTCTCCCAAGAACGAAGAGCAGTATGCTGGTTTCTACACTTCATTTCGTAAAATAAGTAAACTAAGCCACCATAGATTGCCAAGTTCCACAATGGTGCTACGTACACTGGTCGCGGTGGATGCGGAAGGGTCGCCCGGGTCTGCTTGAGCCTATTTGAGTGTCACGACGGTGAGCCCGTGACCACGGTGACCGCGAAAATCCACCGTTGCAGCGACTCTGCCTGGTATTAGCCTGTGGGTCTACCATACTACGTTCTTACGGTAATGGCTGTAGCCAACCGATGATCTGCCTTGTAGGTTCTCAGTTTTCCACGGCATAGACCAGTGCATCGCTATGGCAGTACTGCCGGTTGTCGAAAGTGATCGTGACCCAAGACGCGAACCGTCGCCGATGGCACCATGTGTCCGAGTGTCAACCGATGATCATCTATCGCCTTGGTGGTTTGGCTCCGTGCATCACCAATATTGATATGGCAGTGCTCTCCTGTGAAAGCGGCTGTGAACGAAGACGCCAACAGTCGCCGAGCTCACCTTGCTGTTTCGCAGGAAGTTGACGCACTGTCTTTGCTTGCGCTATTCTATTTCAGGTTTTAGCGTTTTAGGGACCGAATGTGCGGTTACTGTGCAGTCGACATATACCCGCGGGGCGGTGGCATGTTGTGAAACTGATTGAAACCAAAACTTCAAATCGGGCATTCTCTGTTTTGTCTTGACTGCAGTTTCTTCGAGCTCTGCTTCTTGTAGGCATAAGGTCTGGTTGAGACATGTGTGTGATAGTCCGTCTTTCTTTTCATTATTCCCGATCTGGGGATTGTGATGGGAGCTGTACGCCAGCTGGCCTGTATTTTCACTCCTTGTTTGAATGTTGAAGAAGAAAACTTGTCTATCTTTTTTTAATTCTCTCTTTTTTTAATTCTCATATCCCCTCTCCCTAGGCAGAATAAGCCATCCGGGACAAACAAACCAGGTTAGTGTCTGTTTTCCTATCTCTGGAGCTTTCTTCTTCATAACCTCAAGCCGATTTTTGCTCGTCTCTTCCCTCCTAAACTGCTGGCAGACAAACTGTGGTGTATCATTGTGCAGCCTTTGGTTTCCAGCGCCACTGTGGCCGCTGGCCCACTGGTTGTGAAGAAGATTGCCACCGGCACCAACGCTTTCCCGCGCTTCTTGGCATTTCGAGCCTCAGCAGTGGCGCTTCTCCGAGACCATATCCAAACGGATGACTGGTGCTTGGCTTCTGAGAGCAGACTGGATGGTCCACGTCTTCCTCGCTCTTTACAATGTCAGATATTTACTCTTAGAGGTTGCCACTTTGGAATCGGTACCGCAATGCCTTCAGGCGGCATTGCGCCCTTACGAAAATAAAAAGCGCGAAAGACAAGGACAAGAGGAGACTACACAGGACAAGCGCTTACTCGCAACTGACGTTTTAATTCGGAAGATGAGGAAGACGAAGACATTAAAGACCCTAACGTTAAAAGTTACAAATATTTATGAGAAAGGAGTGAAAGGATCTGAAAAGACTGAGAATTAAAAAAGTAAAAAAGGAAATTAGTAAAAACAAAAGGAAATGGTGGGCATGATTAAAGTAACAGTGAAAAAAATGACAGTGAAAAAAATTAAGAAGAAGAGAAAGAGGAAGGTAAAGCAAATTTAAGAATATCTAAGGAAAATATTTCATGTACTCTAATTCTTTTGATGACAAAGTCACCGATGGAGCACTGATGCAGGCGTCTCCTTTGGTCGCAATGACTTCAGCCTCAAGAATCTCGCGAGTTCGCTTATCTGGACACCTCCTCAGGATCCTTGTGCTGGACAGTAGCGGGGCGCATCCACAGTCCCTCACATGTAGAGCGAGATGCCCCGACGGAGAGGATTTTAGAGATAGCGCATGTTCTCTGAGCCTTACGTTGATACATCTTCCCGACTGTCCCACATAAACCTTCCCACAGGTGAACGGGATCAAATACACTACTCCGCTGCAACAGTTGACGTATTTGTTGCAGTGCCTAACACTGCATTTGTCAGGCTTTGTGCGCGGGGTGTTGACTTTGGGGCAGAGCTTTTTTAGCTTGTCAGGGGCTGAAAACACAACCGGCACATCGTATTTAGAGGCAATTCTCTTGAAGTTATGAGAGATGCGATGGATATAAGGGACGACCGCCGGTCGACTTCTTCTTTCTCTACTTCTCTTGCTTGTTCTGTTTGGTTTTATCATACATTCAACAACGTCAGACAGGATGGAGGTGGGGTAGCCTGACGCCTTGAGCCTTGATACTTGCGCGTCAAAGCTCTCCCTTGCTGAATGAATGCAAGACTTTTTCAGGGCAGCGCTCAAACAACTAGACACAATGCCTCTTTTGACTAGTTTTGAGTGTGCAGATTCATATTGGAGTATTCGTTTCTTGGATCTAGGTGAATACATCCAACAGACGTGGTCATTTTGAAAGGTGAGTCGCGTATCAAGAAATTGGAGGTTGTTGTTAGTCGGAGTTTCGTGGGTGAAGTTCAATCCTTGGGCCTGACCTAGAAATATGTTTTTGATGATGTTGATGTCGTTTGCGTCAGGTATTTTTGTCATGAGCACAAGATAGTCGTCAACGTATCTGAATATGCGTGCGACTGGATAGGAGGTCAAACCCTGGAATATGCCCCTGTCACACTTTGAAAGAAAAATGTCACACAAAATGGGAGCTACGCATGACCCAATGCAGATTCCTTTTTTCTGTATGTAAGTTTCTCCTGAAAACGTGACAAACGTCGAGCACAAATAAAACTTCAAAAGCTCTAGGAAAGACGCGACCGGTATGCCACAGGTGTTCTGAAAACCTAGGGCTCCATTGGAGTCGATGCATTCGCTGACGGTGTCAAACAATTCTCTGTGTGGTATTGAATAAAATAAGTCTTCAACATCTAGGGAAAACCCATATCGTGTTTGGGTTGAGTCGTCTTTCAGGTACTGAATCATTACTTCTGAGTTGGATATCAAGAATGGGTCATCAAGTTGGAGGACAGACAAATGACGCAGAAGGTACCGCGACATTTCACCCTGCCAAGATCCCTTCTCATGAGAAGGGATCTTGACAAGGTGAAATGTCGCGGTACGTTCTGCGTCATCATGAAGGATGTCCATTTCGCGTAATTGTCACAGCAGTCACAATTACGCGAAAAGGACATCCTTCCTTGTGAGTCTTGGCCGTGAAAAAAACTTCCAATTGGTTTCCTTTGGATGCGATGATTTGTTTTCGTAGTTGGTTCAAATCCAGCCTTTGGCACAATTGTAGAGCCTTGGCCTTGACAAGTTTCGATTTGAAGTCAGGCAGGTGGTTGAAGTTTTTTCCCAAGGCCGCCTCCGCCTTTTTTAGGTAGACGTTTCTGAGGTGCCACAACGAATCCTCCCTCTTTGTCGGACATTAACAGTTTCATATTGTTGCGATGATTGCCGTTTAATAATTTCCTTCTATTACCTTTTTAATTCTCAGTCTTTTCAGAACCTTTCTTTCTTTTCTCATAAATATTTGTAACTTTTAACGTTAGGGTCTTCAATGTCTTCATCCTCCGAATTAAAACGTCAGTGGCGAGTCAGCGCTTGTCCTGTGTAGTCTCCCTCTTGTCCTTGTCTTTCGCGCCTTTTATTTTCGTAATAGTACCAACAGTGCCTGTTTAGGCAGGAGCCTCAGCTCGACGACGAAGGTACTGACACCTACCACACAAGGATACGGCACATCGCCATGCTCTGCGGACTCACAAACCTTGATGCCGACATCAAATCACATATCATTCAGACTAGCTCTTCGGTAACTTTACGACGCATGTCGCTCCACAAGCCAGACATGAAGCTGACGCACCTGGTGTTGGAACTGGCGTGCACCATGGAGATGGCAGACGCGGCAAGCCAAAAGTATGGAAAGTGCTCTGGATGGACTACAGAGCACCACCCTGCAGGTGCAGACACACCGACTTTCACGCTCTAAAGCAAGAAGATGACCAAAAAAAGATTGTTCATCTTGAGAACAAAATAACTGCACGTGTGGACATTGTGGCGGTACCTACCACCAACGCTTTAAACTCTTCCCGGCATGGGGACAGACTGCAACAGTTGCGGCAACGCAAACCATTTTGCACGAGTATGCAGATTATTGCTATGACCAGAGCGACGCAACTGGTTGAGACCAACACACTAAAAAGAGTGGTCTCTACGGATTTTATATAGCAGACCGACGAGCGATACAAGAAGTGACCACAAGCATCCATCACCTATGGCTCTTTTGGTACCAGCAAGACAAGTATCGACTTAGGTGAAACAGTCAACACCAAGGGAGAGCACATCTTCAACTTCATTACTCGGAGCCTTCTCTCCAACCGTAAACACATGAGGCCTAACTTCATGGATCCCTCGAAACCGCTGCATTCTTGGTGAATTTCTGGTGGAGGTAAGCTCTGAAGGCCAACGCTGCCAGACGGTGGTACACGTCGTCAAAGCAAACAACCACGCGCTACGCGACAATACTCAGCCGGGAATGTCAGCCACTGCGTTGGGCTTGCATACATTGCGCACATGTTGAGCACCTCTGACCCACTCCGAAAATAAACCAGAGATAACCAATGCAATCGGCAAGCTAGAGTGACACGTGTGCATCTCCATATCAGCCCTGCCTTACCTCCTCTGGCTCAGAAACCCCGACGAGTATCCCACCATCTCCAATCGAAGGTGGAAGCTTAAATTCAAGGTCTACTCGAGGCAGGCATCATTAAACTATAAAGAGACCCACGACGTAGGTTTTTCCAATTGTGATTGCCCAAAACATCACACTGAACTCATGTCCGCATCTGTCTGGACATGAGCAAAGCCAATCTGGCCATTTTAAAGAGAGCGACATCCTACCCAACACTTCAGGGATAATGGCTGTTGAGCTGACACACTCCAGGCTGTTTATAAAAATTGGCTTACGACACAGATACTACCAGCTAGAAATTGACCAAAACTCTCGCACGATCTCCACCTCTACGACACCATCTTGCCTGTTCAGATACAAGCGCCTCTTCGTCAGAATATGCCCAGCTGCTCATGTATTCTAACGTGCTATCACCAATGTCATCGCGATCCTACCTTGCACACTCAACACCAGCGAAAACATTCACGTCCATGAATTCAAAACAGGGGAGCCAGACAAGGCCCTGCATAGGCACTTCAGCGACTTGAGCAGACTGGACTTACATTGAACGCTGCCAAATGCTTATTTCTTCAGCCTAGCTAGAGTCCTAGAGCTTAGCATTTGGCAATGAAGGACTCAAAGTTTCATTCAACAAAGAAACGTTTCATCCAGCAAAGCGGAAGGCACTAACCCCAGACTTCGTCAAGGAACTGAAGAGCTTCTTTTCGGTTTGAGACATGCTGTTTTTCCTTCGTATAAGAATTCACCAGGGTCTCTGCACCATTTCAGAAATTGGCTTCGTAAAGACGCTGCTCTGACAATGGGAACCAAAGCAGAAAGACCCCTTCTCACAGATCAAGAAAGCCGTCACGATTGCAACTACTCTTTCATCACTTCAACCCAGAGGCAAAACGACACTAATTGTTAAAGTCTGCCTTGTTAAACTGAGTGCAGTACTCAGCCAGCACAGGCATGATGATCCCCGTCAAAGACCAGTTCTGTACAGCAGTCGCTCGCTGGCACCAACCAACACACGATATTCGCAAACAAAACAAGAGGTTTTTGCCATAGTGTGAGAGTGTGAACATTTCCACCTGTACATCTATGGAGCAGGCACCTTTTGCGGCCGAGACGGATCACAAACCTCTGACAACTATATTCTCGACAAAAACAACTCCCCCTTCCCTTCCCCAGAATTGAAACATGGCGGCTCAGGTGCAGCTCTATGACTTTGAGGAGCAATATTAACCTGGAGATTATCACCCTACTGTAAATTTCTACCAACACCTTCTTAAAGTACCAAAAAATATCAAACACTCGACTGAAAAGATTGTTTGCCCTCAACTTGGGACACAACCCGGCCCAAATTACTCTTCCTTAACGAGCTTCAAGCAAATGCAAACTGGTTCTACACGTCTGTTTAGGAAGCCACTGACAACAATACCTGGTATCGACTGCGAAGGATTTCCTTCAACCAGGGACACAGAGGAGATCAATGCGCTTAAGGAAGTGAGAGAGTAGATCGCCACAAATACCAACCTCATCCTTTGTGACACAAGAATCCTGATACCCAGATCTTTTAGCATACCTGCAGTGCAGCTGGTTCATATTGGACATCAGGAAATAGTAAAACCAAAACAGCTTCTACGCAAAAACATGTGTGGTACTCAAAAATGAAAACTCCTTGCACCGAAACCATCCAGGCCTGCGTTCGCATGTCAAACCTGTGACCAGACGTCGCAGCAGGAACAATTCAGCATGACCAAACTTGCCGAGGTACCCTAAAGGGGTGGCTATTGACGCACATAGCACCTTGCAGTAAGGAAAATGCCTACTTGTTAACATCGACGTGCAAACTTGCTTCCCCGTGATATAGGTCGTTCGGTCAGCATCTGCAGAGCAGATACTTTCAAAACTCCGAAAATACTGGGTTCTTTACGGCACACCAGACGTGCTTAAGAGCCCACCCTTCAACGGCAAGGACATGGCATTCCTTGCTGCCAAAACTGATTCTTCACCACAGAAAAATCACTTCATATTGGCCTCAGGCCAATGGCACTATGGAAAAGGTTTATAATAGCTCATTTCGGAACTCGTCTAGACCGCTCACCTAGGTGCAAAGATCTCGGGATGGAACTAGATGCATACCCTGCCAGCTACCTTGCAGACTTCCCACCTCACCAAATTGCCGCACACCATACGGTATGATGTTTGGAAGTGTTTTAAAGGACTATTAGCCACTGCTACGCCAACAGAGTGTCAGCAAACAAAAAACACTGAATCATAAGAGAAAGAACACTGGATCATCAGAGGAAAAACTGGATCATAAAAAATATCAATGCTTATGCTGATCAACGTATACAGGCTCACAATCGCGAATTTTTTTTGTTTTTTGGGGGAGGAATTTACCAAATGCAGAAAACAAGAAGGAAACACCAATCAGCATACGACCCAGAACGATTAAACAATCAACAAATAATAAAACAGCGCAAAAAAACACAAGGACATGTAGAAGAGGGACACTAAGCACCACCGACTAGCACACCTCCGAGCATTACTGCAATTGACAGTCATCGTCACAAAGAGAGACACTATCATTGCTGCAAGCAAAGGAATAATATAAAGTTTGCGGAAACAAGACGTGCTTCAAGGACTGCCAGTGCCCAAACAACGTTGGAAGGCGAGAATCAGTCCCGGAAATAATGACGCCCAAACCTTGCCCTTGCGGCCGTCAGTTAGTCCACATCGGCAGCGGACATGTCCAAAACGACTCGTGGAACATTGTTAACCTCCTCCTTCTTGCAGACTGCTTCCTAATGGGAGACAAACCCATTGTCTAGTTTTCCTCTGTCTTTGAACTCCGCAACGCCCAGTAGCCGAACATCGACTACCAAGAATCATGCGAGACGGGCCTCCCGCGACGAAAGCTGAGCACCACAATGTAACCTCCAACAATCCAATGTAATATCGGTATTAACTGGTTTTAAAAACACAACACCGTTTACAGCTCATGTGTCACCGCCTAAAATCAACTTTACTCTTTTATCAGCTAATAAAACACCCGCACGCTCAATAAGAGGTCACCGATTTAGACACCAACGTTCCGCCTGAAGTAGTAGTGGTGCAAGGGTCTGTTCAGCCTCTCATCGTGGGCTATGACTGGTACACACAAGTTGAAATTAATCTGACATTTTTAAAGAATGGTGAAGTGATTTTACAGCTGAATTTGATTCATCAAAAGGCTTTCTTAATTAATAAATAAGTAAATCTTCGATTGCGGAGAAAGAAACTCACACAGAGTAACTAGGTAGAACTGTAACTAGAGTGAATACGAGTGCGAACTCAATAGAGGGAGGATTGAATTCAGATGTACTATCAGGAGGATGCTAGATTTACTACTTTGGCCACTCATTCAATGTTCTTTCGTGGAAGCTGATGTTTTGATGATGTTAAAGATATTTGACTTCTTGAGGATATTTTTCTCGTCCTCACACTCTAGTTATAAGCATCAAAACAGCCTATCTGCCAATTGCACGCCTATATACGTCTTTAGGTAACTCTTGTGGAGTACGAGTTTCATTGACAATAACAATTCAAGGGGATGAGCTGGAGCTAGTTGCTTATTCATTACGGTTGTGTTTTCTGATCTTTCCTTTTTCCTGTAGTTCTGCTGGTAACATCCGAAATATCAAATCCTTCCTTGATAAGCCAAGTTTGTTCCGGCGAAACTTGCCCGGTCGATGAAGGACTGTGTCTTTGAATGTCATTGAAACGCAACACCTAATCGTGAATATGTGGTGGTCCGAAGTCTGCTATCTTGCACTGGACAGGACACACCACTGATAGTGCTAAATGTTGAGTGTAACAAAAAATCAGCAGAACCCATCCTTTGGGAATGATTATCTACGTTAATGCGAATAGCATCAAACGGTGCGGAGTTATGCGCGTTCGTCAGGTGGCCGGTACACTCTAGATACGCCAGCCCACTCTTGAGGCGATTCTAAATTTGTTGACACTTTCACAGCCCTGCGCACGATCTCCGCAGCCCAGCACGTGCGTTTGTGTCACTTAGGAAGGCGAGCAAAGCACGCGCCATACGCACAAACACTCAAAATGGTACCGACCAGACTTTCTGGCGTCTCAGCTAGTCTCAATCCAACGGTACTCTAAACGGTTGTTTATATCTTTACCATAGGACGCGCTTTACAGCGCTGTCACAGCTACGGTGCAGCGCGCAGTTCCATGCACGAGGGCTCATTCCGCTCTCGTGAGGGTGAGCACGGCCGCTACATCACCCTCTCCCGAGCGCGGGAGAGGGTGAGCTAGGGGCCGTGCTAAGCCTCACGAGAGCGGAATGAGCCCTCGTGCATGGAACGCGCGATGGTAAAGATATAAACAGGTGTTTAGAGTGCGTTGAATGACTGCCTTCATAGCTCTGTGGTTAGCGCGTCTGCCTGCTGATCAAAGGGTCAACGGTTCGAATCCCGCCGGCGCCGGTCTTTTTTATTTATTTATCGACCCGCGGCGTAAGAGGTTAGATAGCCAGATAGATAGATAGATAGATAGATAGATACATAGACGAAAAGTGCGTGAAGTATCCAAAGGATACATTCGCATTAATATTCGCATCAATATCCTTTACTCTTACTTCTCGTGTTCAGCTTGGTTAGATCTCTGATCTACCGACTGAAGTTGTGGTCACAACGGTGGATACTCAACTGCCTCAGAGAATTACAAAACCGGTAAAAGAAGTTGACTGGGATGTATTTACCCTTGAGTAGAAGTTGTCTCGTGATTAGCAGCAGAATATTCTGACATTGCTATCACAATAACGGAGCAGAATGGCCATCTTTGCTGATAAACTGGAAGCAACGTCGCTAGTACGTCCTAAATGCACACCGGTGACCATGCTCCCATACATCAACACCCAAGACGAGTTTCCATGACGGAACGACGTGAAATGTGAAATAAAGTGGGTGACATGCTTAGACAAGGAATTGTTACATCATCGGCAGTTTAGTCCCTGGTCATCACCCGCTGTCCTTGTATCGAAGAATGATGGATCTGGGCGATTTTGTGTTGACTACAGAAAACTAAACAGTGTCACCAAGAAAGATATTTACCCTAACCTCGTTTGGACGATAAACTGGGTCGACTTTACGGTTCTTAATTTTTTTACAATTCTTGACTTGCAAGAACAGTGTATTGACAAGTAGATATGGTTTCACGCGACACTGAGAAAACAGCTTGCGTAACATCGGATGGTCTTTACCAATTTTCATGCCTGTCATTCGGTTTATGTAACGCCCCGGTGATCTCCAGTGACTAATGGATCACGTGCTTGGATATATGACATGGACAATGGCTTTAGTATATCTTGACGACATCATTGTGTGCGGCTACAATTTCGAAGAGCACTTCAGGAGACTCACCCAGCTGCTACAAGCCCTTGAGTGAAGAGGCTCAGCTGGAGCCAAATAAGCGTTACTCTGGGTACACTGATGTCACCTACCTCAAGCAAGGGGTTAGTAAGGAAGACGCGAAACTCGATCTATAAAACAGCGCGCACTCAACGAGTATCCGGTACCTTCAACTCCGGAATACTTTCGCAGTTTCCTAGGATTTGTATCTATACTTCCGAAGGTTTGTCGCGAGCTTCGCTACTCATAATGCTCCGCTCTATTCACTACTAAAAAAAAAAGCATTTGGAGTTGGGTATTTTTGAAGCACCACGCTTTTGATGACCTCAAGGATTCTATATTGCGATCTAGCTGCCCTAGTACACTTTATAGATTAGCGAAGACGTCTTCTGACAAAGACTCTCGCGGTCTTTGTTCCTTGTAGAAGCGAAGACGTCTCTCGAACACAGAAAAAGACACACCTCAATTCCATCGAGCCTGACATTCAATCTCTGTGAAACGGAAAAAGAACGACACCGTACCGTTTCTTGATCTGCTTGTAAAAAGGCAGGGAGATCATCTGCAGTTCTCAGTTTACCGGAAGCAAACACAGACCGGAAGATACTTACGATTTGACTCCGACCTCTCAACGAGTCATAAAGCATCGGTGGTTAACACACTCCTATCAAGGGCAAAGAACAATTGCTTAACTGATTTGCCTTGGCTTAACTAACCGATGAACAGAAGAAGAAACCATCATTTGCGACCTCAAGAAGAACGGATATACGGGCAGCTTCATACACCCCATTGCCCGTCGTCAGAACCAAAGTCGAAAACACCGCCAGTCGCAAGGTTGATACGAAACGCCGGCCAATCGCGCGCATCAGCGTCCCCTACATCGGCGGAACAAGTAAAGCTCTTGGCACGTGTGCTAGCGAAGGAAAGCATTCAGATGGCCCACAAGCCAATTTCAACCATTGGACGCTTGATGCTACGACCGAAAGATTGCCTTCCTAAATAGAAAGCGCGAGGTGTGGTGTACGAGATTCCCTGCGCGGAGGGCCTGTCCTCGTACATTGGCGAAACAAAAAACTATCATGAACGGATTCGACAACTCAAGACTGATGTGCGCAACATCGATCAAAAGCGCAGCACGGTTGCTGAACACTAAAAACAAATGACGACCGCATTAACTTTCTAGAGATCCGGATTCTGGATATCGAAACTAACCCTCGCCAGAGGCTCTGCTTTGAATGATTGTCACACTCTGACCACGCCGACAAACATTAATAGGTCCCTTGGCGCACTGCCATTCGTGTATGTGAACGGACTCCACCACGTGCCATCAAAGAACGGCCAGAGAGGAAGAAGAAGAGATCGTGCTCATTTGCCTCCGCCACAGAGAAACAAGAAGCTTCTGGCTCCTTTCCACCATAGTCGCCCTGTAGAGGAAGCCTAACAGGTTTTGAAACGTTGGACCTCTGATTTAGGCATTGGTTGATCGTCGTATTTTAATCATTATTTCCCCCAATTAGACATACTTCTATCTAATGTTTACATTCAAGACTCTTGCGGGTACGGTTAGGTACCGTGAACTTGCAAGAAGGAGAAGGTCGAGTCAAACGTGTGGTAGCTTACGCGAGACGCTGACTGAATGATGCTGAGACCCGCTACCATACCTCGGAGCTAAGACGTCTGGCTATTGTCTCGGCGATCGAAAGTTTAATGCTACTTGTATAGCTCTCTACTTACAGCGGTATCAGACAGCTCAGCCTTACAATGATTGCACTCCAAGAGCGATCTGACATCAAAACTAGCCCGCTGGGCTATGCAACTTCAACAGTACCAATTCGTGGTTTAGCACCAAAAGGGATATCTTCACGTAAATGCTAATGTTATCTCAAGAAATCCTGCTGAGAGCGTGAAAGTGTCTTCCCTGCTTGACCTCACAACGGCGCAATTAGACGACGCCCCTCCAAGAGATATCGGCCGACGTCTTCAGGAAGTTCAAGAAACTGCACAAACTCGAAACCGAGCGGACCACCAACTTCTACGATTTTATGTTTTGCGAGGCGACATTCATCACCGGTCGTCGGCTGCCTTTGACTGGCTTCTTGTAGAACCTTCGCCTTTGCGAGAAGCTGTCATGCAGATGTGTCATAGTAAACCTACATCTGAACATCTTGGCGGAAGAAAAACAAGGGCCAATAGCAACAAATATTTTGATCGAAAACCTGGCAAGCAGACGTTAAAAGTTACGTCGCTTCCCGTCCTACTTGCTAGTGTCTCAAAGTAGATACCACAGTAAAACGAACAACCTAACTTACATATTAAACCACCGGAGAGTTCATTTCAGATTGCGGTAATGGAACATTTGGGGTCGTTGCCAAGATCATCCCAAGGAAGCAGGTACATCATCGTAGCCTTCGATCACTTGAGCAAATAGGTAGAGGTCGAGGCTGCACCTGACGCCTCGGCGTCTTACCTCACTCAGTGTGTGAGACGACACCTTGGTCGTCTCACACACCGAGGACAATCATCACTGATCGAGGAACTCCGTTGATGTCCAGAATCTTTGAAACAACACCTCGCGACATCGGCTGCACCCATGCCACATGATCAGCCTGCCCTCCCCAAGCCGAAGGGCTTGTAGAGCGCGTGAATCGCACACTATTGGCCGCCCTGGCAGCGAACGTGAATGACTCTCACACAAATTGGAGCCGGTGTGTTCACGAAGCAGTCCTTCCCACCTCATCAACAAATCACTAAGGAAACATTCGTTTCTACTTATTTATGGAAAACCGCTGTACCACCTGGTGAAAGCAACTTCGGTCGTCTGTGGGACACTCGAAGTAGCGAGTAACGTCCGAACTACGCAGGAAAGATCACGCGCGAAAGGGTGCGAAGCTCGACTCGCTGTCTTGCACAACCATAATTGGCGAGATCAGGCACGTCCCACTAGACGTGGAAATATCGGTTCACAGATGTCGATTTGGTTCTGGTGCGCCGCCCAATGCGGATAAAGAAGAAATCAGAGAGATTGCTATCACTTTACCGTGGATCCTACAATATTATACGCCGTTTAGACTCGGTCACATACAAGCTCGAAGATCTGCCAGAACTCTGCAACGTTGGAAAACGTCGAGCCTTTCCAGTACATCAAACGCAACTGAAGTCCCTTCAACAGGACATCTCGGCAAATTAAAAAAAGTGTTACAGTATCTATTTATTTATTTGTTCATTATTTCTTTAGTTATTTGATTTATTGATTTATTTATGATTTATCACTTATTATTTAGTATTATTCGTTAATATATCAATTATATGTTTTTATAATTTCATCCTACAGTTCTCCCAATTTGTCCTGAACAAAGGAGTACGCGTGCAATTTTTTTCTGGCAAGAGGGAATAGCGATTATGACAAATGAAGTTCTCATAATAACTCATCTATCTTATTATTTATTTACCCTAAGCGCCAGAGGTGTTACTGGGGAGGGGGGGGGGGGGGAGGCGGCAACAAAATGTTGCTGCCAGTTGCTTCATTGTACGGAAAGGAAAGCGCCAAAAACTGGGAAAGAGTAAAGAAGACGACAACACAAAGCGCCAAGTGGGGTAAACAAGAAAAAAAAAACAGAGAAAAAATTAACATATATTAAAAAGATTATACACAAGTTAGGCTCTTCACAAACAAAACGAAAAATGGTTAGTTGCGGCCGTTCTAAAACACGAACTATCAGAAATTTCGGTGATGCCTCCGAGAAGGTGATTACAGATTATGGAGGTGTTAGAAATAAAAGAGTCATAAAAATATTTCGTGCGACTAGGTGGAATGCCAACCTTACGATGGTGATTGATGCGTGCTGAAACATACTGAGGTGCTGTTCCTGTTAGTAGCCTTTCTTGTACAATCGAGTTGTTGTGTTTTTTATAAAACAAACATAGACGAGATACTTGTCTACGTTGTGAAAGAAGTGTTAATAATACGTTTTATTTCATTCCATTCATACTGGATGTAACAGCTGCAACGGAAAAAGAGTAGCACTAGTGATCGACGACCGGAGTGGCGAAATCGCGAGACGCGGCGCAATTGTTCCCGAGCTCGCCGACAGCGAGAGTGCCAGTAACGTTCCATGTCTCAACGCGGGGGTGGCCGGCAGAAAACAGCCAATCCTAAAGCCCGTTTTAAAAGCAATCTTATCCCTCAATTTTCTACCGGCCACCCCCACGTTGAGACATGAAACGTAACTGGCACTCTCGCTATCCAAGCGCACGGGAACAATAGCGCCGCGTGTCGCGATTTTGCCACTCCGGTCATTGGTTACTTGTGCTACTCTTTTTTCCGTTGCAGCTGTGCGATAATATTTGAAAAGTGTAAAAAGAGATGCGCGATTTTGAACAGATTTCAATTCTGAAATAAGCCATTCAGGACATGAGCTCCAGACGGAATCCGCATATTTCAATTTAGTGCGAAATTATGTTTTATAGAATAGTAATTTTAATGAGATGGGCGCAAGATAAAAATTTATTCGGAGAAAGCCTAGCATGCAATTCGCGTTATTCGCAACATAATCAACGTCAATCATCCAGGACAGGTTTAAAGACATGCACGCCCAGATATTTATATGACGATACGGCTTTAAGAGAAGGTTATTTAGATGATAAGGACGTTAGGCATCACCACAAAAAAACACACATAAATTTACTCTTGTTATATTGAGTTTCATGCTCCACAAATTCCACCACTCAGAGAGAGAGCACACTTGATGTCAAACTGGACAGGATGGACGTAAGAATCAGTGTTGATCTTAGGATGAACCACGCAGCCATCGGCAAAAAAGACTCACGGATGAATGTATGTTAGCTGCCATGTCATTAACATAAATTAGAAATAGGAGATCGTCCCAAGACGGAACCTTGGGGTACACCGTGTTCTTAATCTAGTACGTTCTACAGGGTGCATGTGATAAAAAGACAACCGTGTTTTTTTCACCGCAAAAATCAATTATGCATCGTTGAATGTTCAGCCTCCGCTCAAACATATCGTTACAAAATTTGACCAAGGCCAACGTTTTAAAACTCCTTTATGTAAATAAAAAGTTATAACTTAGGGCTCGGCGTAAATTAAAAATGTTAACCCGATTAATTGCCAGATTTAATTCATTAATTAGTCGACTAATCAGTATCGTTAATATCATGAAAAATATTTTTTGTCGAAAGTAAATTTTACTTTGTCTTTTCTAAATATGATAAACGGCGCAATATGGAATTTCAATTATGAATCAACCTCAATGCGTAGTTGGGAAGAGTTCAAAGACACTGTCATTCATACATTATTAACTCGGATTTATGAGGCAAAGACGTCCCTTGTTTATATTCTCAGGCAAGAGCAGCATATTTCATTTATTTATTCTACATACACTCAAGCGCGGAAGCATTGTGGAGGAAAGGAGTAAAGCAAACAAAAATAAAAAACGACCATTCAAAAAGATGCCGCGAGAAATAAAAAAAAATACTCTGATTGGCAAAAGCTGAAAGCAACATCTGCTACGAAAAAACAAGCAAAAACAAATGGCTTATATTGACTCATCACACAAATATGCAAATAGAAATTGGCAAAAAAAAAATCGGATATAATTACGAGATCCCTTGGAAGGTGGTTCCAGTCAATTCATGTAAGCGGGATAAATGAATAAAAAAAGTTGTTCGTTTGGCAACGCGTTCATCCAACTTTATTCTGAGGATCCACACAAGGAGAGTAATAGTTAGGCAATCTAAAGAAATGATCTCGGAACGACTGGTAATGACGCACTTTATAAAGCAGTCTCTGCTGGTGCCTGGAACGCGTCTCCGACTGGGGTGTTTACCGCGTCCAAAAAAGTGGTCCCTCGATTTCCGCCTGGTGACGTCATACAAGTGTCATGCTGTCGCCGGTCACGATCCTGGCGGCGTCCTAGCAGGGGTGGTTGATGTGGCAGACGCCTGTTCTGCTGCAGGTCGCTCTCCAATGTAACAGTCCACGGAAGCTTCAGCAACCAGAAGGTGGGACGCCATGACGACAGCGACACTCGCGTCCGCTCGTGCTTTTCGCCAGCATTTCTAAGACCATCCGCCAGGATCGCGACATCTGACAGCATGGCATTTTGGATTCTGTGACGTCATTTGTTGCCCATTCGGGACCCATTTTGACTGATGGGTAGGATAGGACGCTTAACACACCAGTCGGAGGCCCGTTCCAGACACCATAGCTAAACGGACACTCGTCGCACGGTTCTGAAGTGTCCGAGACACGTGTAACCTTCTGCCCTTGTCTGGAGCTACAAACCTCCCCCTTACAATTTACCTTAGGCTAAAATTACACCTAAAGTTGGCGCTTCATGCAGGTGCACTCGTTCACGGCTGCGTGTTGAAAGCGTTTCACGTTTACTTTCTTTTGGTCCATAAAAACGTTACCGATCAACCGGTTAAGAAATAATCGCGATTAAAGAATCAATCGATTAATCGGCAAGTTAATTGATCATTTGCCCAGCCCTACATATTTGTAGGCCGCATACTTTTTGGGGTTTTGCAGAAAAACACCGAAAAACATCGGTCGGGCTCAAAAAACAAATTATTTAAAGCTGAAACGATATTTTTTTTTCTAACTTTGCTGTAAACGAGGGCTTTCTTCTTTGTTACAGCTCTCACTCAGCCATTTGTCGGGCGCGTAATCGTGCTTAGAATTGAACAGCCTGCCAGTCACGAATCAGAGGAAACACCGACCTTGAAGAACAGTGGCATAAGAGTTAGGTCAGTCAGTCGGTAACCATGGTGGTCACAGTGTCGTTGTTCCACCCAGGTTTGAACTGGACGAAACTGTTCAAAACAGTGTTGCCATCTGAGCCTAGTTTCCGCTAGATATTGATGTTTTCTATGCTCGTCTGGTTAGGTAAATCGGTGGCCGAGTCGGTTAGCGCACACCAGCTTGGGCACGTGGAGCGGAAGCTCGCGCTGTAGAACCCAGGATCATGGGTTCAATCCCCACCCCTGCCCGTTTCAATCTCGATGAACATCGTACCGGCGTGCGGTCGTGTATCACTACTGCTTTTTGCACGTTAAAGACCCCAGGCTAGCGGTCGCACTACACTGGCTAATTTTCTTATCTACAGCGAGTGACTCGTCCCAATTTTGGAATGGCTGGCCAACTACACGCTGTCTAAACATACATACAATCCCAATTATCTCGCGAGGGAAACTTATATCAGCTGCCACAGGGAAATACTAACATATATTAGAGAAACCTGGCGGCTTTTCTAGCTTATTTTCCCATATCCTTTTGATCATATAATAATTACAGTTATTTTAATTAAGCGAGGTTTTTTTGAGTATTTGTGTAAATGAGCAAGCTGAGGAAATAAAATTATTTGTTTCATAAAGTGAAAGCACGTACCCGCGTATTTCAGGAATTTTGAAAACGCTAATTCTAGCTAAAATTTCCATGCCGTCATGATTATACATAGGCACTAGAGCGAGAACTTATGTCGTATGTATTTTTTTATAGTGCATACCCCTTTACATGTGTGAAAACAACGCATGCATCCAAGAGTGAAACCCAAACGATCTGAAAGCCATGACGTTTATTTTTTAATTGCGAAAGAAGGGTGGAGTGATTTACTTTAATGTCTCATTAT